>QLPG01001487.1:0-11226 GCA_003314385.1 Gomphus sp. MG54 | reverse complement strand
GGACAACGGGCAGTCTCGTGCATAGTGTCCAGTTTTTCGGCATCGGTGACAAACTCCTAGGGCAGAACCTTTTGCTCGGGTCCAGTCTACTTCCATCGGGGTTGGAGCTTCTTTTGGCACATTCGGTGGTGGCATGGGAGTCTGTCGGGGTATTTCTGGGAAACGAGGGGATAATACTGGCATCCTCGGAACTCCGGGAACTAATCTGGGAGGTACGCCGTTTGATCGGACAGAGGTCCGAAGTTGGCTTCGATGTGCCTCTGTGAATGCTTCATTGGCTTCTTGGTCCCATGCAACCCTTTGTGCTGCTTTATACCATCCTTCAGGGTCGTCAAAACTCGGAGTTCCACTCCCCAGGAGTGCAACCTTCGTCTGTATTCCCGGTTCAAGGCCTCGGCGGAACTTGATCACGATCATCTTGTCATCGTGGTATTCTGCAAGATCCACCAGCTCTGCGAACCGGTCAATGTATTCTTCTACAGAGTCTTTGCCTTGGTACCAGCCCATCCCTTCTAGTCGTGTGAGGGCGGAGAGTTGTTCATTCTTCGGACAGAAGTTTCGTATGAAGTCCGACTCGAAGGCTCTCCAGTCCAAGTAGTGTGGATGTCCCGTCCTCTCACTTCGGAGTATTTTGTTTGCAAAGTGGGCCGCTCTGTCAGACTTGAAGTAGGAGAGAGCCCAATGTATCTGAGACTGGCTATTAGGAAACTGATCTCCGCAGATTACGAAGTAGATGTTGCAGGAGTTGAGGAAGGCTCTCCCTTTCTCTCTGTCTCCATTGAAGTCGGATGGGGATGCAGGCCTGACTCTGGAGTTTCCTTATAAGGCCGCAGTACTCCAAGTGTCCGAAAAACATGCACTCGGAGTTGGGTCATCTTCTAGATTTTCGGAGTTTAACCCCTGGTGCATTGGGTCATTTAGTTTAGCCATGATTGCCCTAAGGGCTTCGTTTATTGCAGCATTTGCCGTTCGGCTTTCCGCCAGCTCTTGTTCTAACCTTTGCAATCGTTCCTCGGTGTTCATGTCAAAGGTGAGACTAGTGGGGGTATTTGTGGCTATAACTATAGAGGAGGGGGAGTCCGGTGTCAGGTACGTATAGGAGTTGGTACTCTCCGAGTCGCTTCGGTTGAGTCCGAAACCACCTATGACTGTGTTGTAACATGGCTCCCGGTCCTTATTGGGAGACTTTCCTGCTGTAAGGGCAACCCTCTTACAGCCCCGAGGTATATCTCGGAGGCGAGCTAAGCAGGGGGAATCCAAAGTTATTTAATTGTCTACTATCTAAATACATGTAGAGTCCTCACCTAAACAGGGGGAATCCAAAGAGGAAAGTCTAAGGATCCCGCTGCTGGTGAGCCCCTTTTATACCCTTTATATGGGTGGTCTGTGCACTAGTTTACAAATCAATACATCGGAGTTTGTAGAGCCAATCTCCTGGTACTAAGTCCGAGGCTCGGGTATTTGCTCTGAGCTCTAGTCATCATGTGTTAAGACCTTTTCTGTCTCCACTTGGTGGTTTCTGGGCCTTTTAGCCTCGGAGTTGGTCGGAGTTTGAAGTCGGACTTCGGACCTGTATCAGGCCTCGGAGCTGATCGGAGTTTGAAATGGAACCTCGGAGTTGGATCGGAGTTTAAAGAGGGTCGTCCCCTGACATTCATGGGCAGGACAGAATCCTCAAATATGAATATCAACTCGCTCGTCGCAACCATAGAGGCATACTAATATACAGCAAACACATCTAATCTCCCTTCTGATACTCTAGTTGGTGCTTCATGGGTTTTAGAGATCAACCAAGGGGAATACAGATTCGTCCCGTGTACATCCACTCACTCCATCACCTGTCATCTTTGCACTTAAAGGGAGAGGCTTCAATTTCACAAGTTCATCACTCCAAAACTTCAAATCGGCTACAGATTTCATGGCTTGCCTCTCGGTTTCAGCCTGGAGATGCACTCTCTCAGTAGATGTCATGTTTTTCTGTTTTTTTTTTTAGGTCGATTCTTCCTTACTTGGCATCCAATTCCGATGATACAGTGTCGATTTGTACCTGAAAACAAAGATGCTACTCCTCACGAGTGGTTTGTTAATATCGCCATTGAGGTATGTTTCATCGCAAAGCATTTTTTTCTCAGCCTATAATTTTCATTGGGACTAATCCAATTGACCCACTGACCCACAGGGTGAAGTTGATGTCCGCGGAGGTCTATCCCACCACTCCAGAGAATTGATGGAATATTCAGAACGCCAAGCATGTCTTTGGGTTATCAAGTTTCATCATCATCATGTAAAAAGATGAGAATTCTCCAGACTACTTTTTGACTGTGGCTGAGGTCAGTCAAATTATTCTCATCGTTTTCTTCTTCTTCCAATGGTTGTCTCCATTACCTAGGACGGGACAGTCAGGCAACACAATCTCAGAACACCTCAAAAGGGTTGTGAGTCCAGAATAAATGACACATGTCCGCCACCATTGCTAGATCTTCATCCTATGGAGCTGTCTACCACCGCACTTTCACCATTGACACCTTTCAACTTTGTCGTCACCGGAGAGTCACCATACGTAGGTCATTGAATGTTTCCACAGCTCGGAGTTCATGCTTCATCATTTGGACATGTCAGGCATATATCTCTTCGATAGAAGACACATGGGGTGTCATTTGAAAGAAGAGTGGGGGATAGAATGCAGACCCAATGACATAGTAACATGCGTCAGGTGATTTGGCCGTAACGCTAAACCGAGAAACGAGCTTTCTGGACATGAACATATCACAGGCTCTCGTATGTCTCAAGATAATGGGCGCGAGGTATGTGTCTAGACAAGCGATGGATAATTTTTAGCTATAATTAATGACATCTCGTAGTTGTTACTCTGTGCGTAGCTTCCACCCGGACAATCACATGGTCTCATTATTACTTGCTTTAGCGTATAGTGCTGACATTCCCCTCCAGA
Organism: Gomphus sp. MG54; assembly: GCA_003314385.1. NCBI lineage: Eukaryota > Fungi > Basidiomycota > Agaricomycetes > Gomphales > Gomphaceae > Gomphus > Gomphus sp. MG54. The sequence goes on along the minus strand of QLPG01001487.1, from coordinate 8,276 downwards.
TCCACCTGAGACTACGTGGTCCTCTCAGCCTCCAATACTTTTGCCAAATAAGTGGCGTAAAATCCATCCAGCTAGCAGTGAATTGGGCATTTACATAGATTCCCAAACAATCCCTACTCCGACAGAAATATGCGACACCCTTATGTAGCCAATCTCAAGCTGAAGTCGTTATGGGTCTGGTGGATTCATGGGGACTGACATCCAGGTATGAGCAGTACAACTGTGAGAGAGGCGGCTTACACCAGTACATTTGCTTCTGGGTGTACAGGTACAGGCACACCAACCACAGTCCCTAGCATGACAGACTCTACTGACAAATAATAGGGCCTGTTTTGTGCTTGCTGAACGTCTAACATAACATCTGCTTGTCAGGCTCCGGACATACTGACAGGCCTCGGGAAAGCCGAAGGGGTCGGGCGGGTAATGGCCAAGTCCTGCAGGCTAGAAGTAGTGGCATGGCTTCAACATGCTCGTGCGTTGCGCCCTACTTCCCATGCATGCCACCGATTTGGGACAGAGGGATACCTGGGAGGGTGCCGAGAATGTCGGCCCAGGTAAAGGACTTGGGACGGGAGAGGGGAGGACAAGAAGGCGTAAACCTAGTTGATTTCCAGAACAAAGAACCATCTACATACATTGGCTACTTATATAGGCTAATAAGTGAGATGTGGAACAGAATAGCACAAGGAATGGAGAATAATAAGGTATGAAGAATCATGTGGAGGTATTGTCCACAATGATCAGGAATAGAACAAGGAATGTGGACAACAATAGAACAATAAAGTATGGCCGAGGACAAAAGAGTGAGTGAGAATAGAACAATGAGAGTGGCAGAACATAAAACAATAGGGAGTGGCTGAACATAAAACAATAGTGCCACTGCCAAGTGACAACAAAGAGTGAACGCCCTGAAGGTAAGCAGGCAAGGGGAAGGACAGGGAATAACAGAATGACAAAGGATGGAGGGGATGGGATGAGGAAAGTGAACCAAATAATGAACCGAATGTACTGGACCGAGACAATGTACTGGCGAGGGATGCCTTGTCACTGGTGTGTGGGACTAAAGGCAAGGGTTGTTCGGTCGGTACTACCGAGTGAACCAGAGCTTGGTATCCGGGGCTTGACACTGCTAAGAATTGCAAGGCCTGCCACAATATCTTGATTTTAGCATTCATAATATGGATGTTTTGGCAGAGAAATTTTTTAGAGGAATATGAAAGCTTGTGCTTTGTCTTCAAGAAGATATTAGAAAAACTAATTGTCTATCTTAGTATGCTTTGAAACTGGCCCTTTCCATTTTTTCACCTTCTGGATACCTTTTGCAATTACTTTTTCCAAGAACCAAGCATCACCCCATAGAAGGGCAAAAGCCTGTGAAAGTTTTTCTGCTGGTATCTTCTCCAGTTCATCAATCCAATAAATTGCTTTTTTTCTAAGTTTTGCCTCTATATCATGAAGGTTGCTGTGTATGGCTTCGGGCCATTGAGAAACCTCTTCAAAGAAATCGGCAATGCTGGGAAAGTCATACTCCTCATTGCTGCTTGGACTGGTGGGAGAAGATGGCATGGTATGCTTTGTCACATGTTTCCTTACTGAATCCTGGGGGTTTGCTGAATCCTGGGGGTTTGCTGACATATGGTATGAGTGAGGGGGTGTTAAGTCTGCAACACCGAGTACCGGCTCACTCGGGAATACCGACCAACCGGCCCTTGCCCACATCATCTCGCACTACCAAGTGGCCTCGGCTCGGTACACCTGGTACATCGTATGGACCACTCCTCTCGTCCTATCCTCTTCATTGTTCCTTCACCCCCTATCCACTCCTTGACCCGTTTCCCCCAAACAACATGATGGCCACTCATTGTCCTGACCACTGCCATTGTTTTATCCTGGGCCATCCTCTATTGTTCTATTCTCACCCACTGGCTCACCTGCTTCAATCTGTCGATTGATTGGGCATTGGGTAGTATATCATTCAAAACTCAATCACCATCCGACCCCCCGAAACCACCAGAACCCATAGCCCCCACATGACATCCTTCCGACCCTCCAAAGAAAATGCCTGTCGCACCTAAAGTTGCACTGGTCAACACGGCAGCATTCTCCCACATCTCCAAGATGGAAGGAACCCAAACCTTCCAGCTTCTCCTTTCCGATCTGGATAAGAACAAAGACGGTCCCATAGACCTAACCAATGTTCCAGGCGAATACCATGAGTTCAAGGACATCTTCAGTAAAAAACGAGCCAACACCTTGGCCCCACACTGGCCCTACAACTTAAGAATAGAACTCAACGAGGGAACCTCCCCTCCCTTTGGCCCAATCTACTCCCTGTCTGAAAGTGAACTAAGATCACTGCGAGAATTCATAGATGAACATGTATCCATGGGTTTTATCTGCCCATCCCAATTGCTGGGCGGACCCGTCCTATTCACCAGGAAAAAAGACGGTTCCCTCTGACTATGTGTCGACTTCAGAGGACTCAACAAAATCACAAAAAAAGACCGGTACCCATTACCCCACATTTTGGACCTACTTGACAGACCCCACAAGGCCAGGATCTTCACGAAGATAGATCTGTGACATGCCTATCACCTCATCTGCATCCAAGAAGGTGACGAATGGAAGACCACTTTTCACACCCGATATGGATCCTTCGAATGGTTTGTTATGCCCTTCAGACTAAGCAACTCCCTGGCAGCCTTCCAATGCCTCATGAATGACATCTTCTCCGACCTACTTGACGTATCAGTGCTGGTCTACTTGGACCACATCTTAGTATACTCTTGTTATAGCCCATGCTTTCAACAACCCATACTAACCCCCACAACCACCTGCCTCTGTTCCGAGACCTTTCCGACCGAAAGGACGAAGGATTGTTTTCCGTAGTTCCCGTTCCTGACAAGTCCGACAGATAAACCACGTTCCCGCCCCCGTTCCTGTCATGACCGAGACACCATCCCCGAGTCCGTTTCCGACCGAAGACTCAATACTTTGATAACCGATGCGCAGGACCATCGCGTACCTCACTCCCTTGTTTTCTCTTTTATATTGACCCCTTGTACTCCCTTTCTCCTTGTTTTATGACCGGCAAAGATAGTACAAGGACAGTCGCATGTATATAGTCTTCCAGTCGACTGGACTGTTCGCTAGTATGAATATCGACTTAGTCTACCCTCTAGTTTCTGATTCATTTCCGGTAAACTCCCGTCTCCTTTCCGAAATTAGGGACAGACGATCGAGGAGGGCACAACACATAAGTTGAAGCCAAGTCCCTTCGACCTCGAACACCTTAGTGACCGGATAGAACCAATCCACGACTGACCCTAAGCTTCCGACACTCCCGCCCCTGTCTGTGGCCCGTTCCGACCCCCATTCTCGGCCTTCGGTTCCTTCACGGACCACTATGCTAATCTGGATAAGCCCTTTCGGAAGTATTAGCTAAGCACCTGACACACGGACTTAACAACTCTGATAACCTTGAAGAACATAGGAAACATGTACGCGAAGTGCTAAAGTGACTCCAAAAAAATCACCTCTACGCCTATGCTGACAAATGCCAGTTTCATGCCGACACTGAGGAATACTTAGGATATGTCCTGTCCCCAAACGGCCTCACCATGGCTAATGACAAGATCAAAGTAATTCAGGATTGGCCAGAACTGCACAAGGTCAAGGACATACAGTCTTTCCTCAGATTTGCAAAATTCTACAGGCGCTTCATCTTCAACTACTCCAACATCACAATCTCACTAACCTGTTTGACACAGAAAGACATGCCATGGAATTTCACCGATAGCTGCAGGACATCTTTTGAAACCCTCAAAAAAGCCTTTACAATGGCACTTGTGTTGAGCCAATGGATTCCCGGTTCCTGTCTCATCATTGAGATGGATGCCTCCGACTACGCCCTTGCAGCCATCTTATTGATAGTGTCCCTCATGGACAACAACATACATCCTATTGCTTTCCACTCTCAGATGTTCACACCACCAGAGCTAAACTATGGCGTGCACGATAAGGAGCTACTTGCAATCTATGAGGCCTTCAAAACTTGGTGACACTACCTGGAAGGGTCCCCCAACCCTGTTGACATAGTCATGGACCATGAAAACCTGGTATACTTCTCAACAACCAAGCTCCTTACCCACCGGCAGGTCCGTTGGTTGGAATTTCTCTCACAGTTCAACATGATCATCCGCTTCTGCCCTGGATGCCTCGGAGCCAAACCGGAGCACTGACTAGATGGTGGGATGTCTACCCAAAGGAGGGAGGGAACAGCTATGCCACAGTCAACCCCCACATCCTCCAACCCATATTCACCACAGAACAACTGGTTTCATCCCTATGGGCCACATCACTATACTTCCCTACGCTCCAAGCAGTCACAATAATGGACACAGAATGGCTTCATAATGACATCCACACAGCAACCCGGAGCGACATGGAAACATCTAGAAAGTTCGACAACCCCAATGGGAAATGGTCAGCCTCACCAGATGGCCTCCTCCTCCTTAACCAATGCATCTATGTGCCTGACAGCAGAGACCTTTGCCTACAGGTCCTACAGAACAAGCACGACCACCCCATTTCTGGACACTTCAGGCAAAACCAAACACTAGACCTCGTTAGATAGGAATACACCTGGCCCAAACTCCAAAAAACAGTCAAGTCCTATGTCAAATCCTGCACGATGTGCATGTGGGCCAAATCACAAAGACATCGACCATATGGCCTCCTGAAACAGCTGCCAGTTCCCACATGACCATAGAACTCCATCTCGATGGACTTCATCGAAAAGCTACCCCCATCAGCCAGTTTCGACTCCATCCTCATTGTTGTGGACCAACTTACTAAACAGTCCATCTTCATCCCCACCCACAACACCATCACGGCCCCCATCCTGGCCAAACTGTTCGTGCTCCATGTGTTCTCCAAACACAGGGTGCCTTTGCATGTCATTTTGGACTGCAGAACGGAGTTCGTGTCCTCCTTCTTCAGGTCCCTGGGAAAGGCCCTGGATATGAAACTGCACTTCACCTCCAGTTACCATCCAGAGGGCAACGGCCAGATGGAATGAATGAACCAAACCCTAGAGCAGTACCTCCAGGTATACTACAGTTACCAGCAGGACAACTGGGCAGACCTCCTCCCGATTGCAGAGTTCACCTACAACAATTCCCCCAATGCCACAACCGGTATCTCTCCCTTCTTCGCCAATAAAGGATACCACCAGGACATCACCTTCCACCCTAAGCGAGACCTCGCTTCCTCCAGGGCACGTGACTTTGTGGTAAATCTAGACGAGCTATACCAGGAACTCTGCAAAAACATAGCTGCCACCCAACAACGATACGCCACCTCCGCAGATCGACGCCACACCCAAGCACCGGAAATCAAGATCAGAGATCGAGTCTTCCTCAAATCGGACAATATCCAGACTATGAGACCATCCTGGAAATTATCCGAGAAATACCTAGGCCCTTACAAAGTCATAGCTCAGGTAGGACCAGTATCCTACACCCTCTGCCTCTCGAAAAACATGTGGTCGATCCACCCTGTTTTCCACGTATCCATGCTAGAGCCATCAACCCCCAACACCTTCCCCAGTTGAACGATACCCCCTCAACCACCAGTCACAATTGACGGGGAGCCAGAGTATGAAATAGCAGAAATCCTGGATTCAAAGATCAACTGACACTACGGCTGTCAACTCAGATACCTAGTTAGATGGGCCAGGTATGAAGGAATGGAAGAAGAAACCTCTTGGCTTCCTGCAATGGAGTTGGCACATGCTATGGAAGTAGTCTCCGACTTTCCCCGCATGTACCCACTCAAACCAGGCCCATAGAGGAAACCACTACTGATCAGACACCATAACTTATCAAACAATAAAGCCATTTAATCATTCAAGCTAGACACATATTAGAGGACAGGATCCTCAGACACTTCGCTATCATTGGGAACCATGGATCCCGCGAGTGGCATGCCCAACCCAGACTCCACCCGACCCTCAACTACTGATGACAAAAGGGACAAAAGATGCACGATCTGCACCATCTCCTCCAGACAATTTTCCGTCATCGATGCCAAAACGTCCAAACGACCCCCAGCCACCTCCAAAGTACCCCGGGACTGGACCACCTCCTCTTGGACCTGGCCCAGAAGAGCAACAAACACGGAATTCTGATCGAGAGCACCCAGATCCTCCGGCTCCAACAGCGGTCCACCAGGCACATCTGCGGATGCGGTCACAAGCCCCAGGTGTCGAACCTGCTGGGCCGACAGCTGGGTCTCAAGGCTATTAAGGAAGGGCTCCTGCTCGGAGTGACCACTGGAGATGCTTCTGGGAGGTTGAGGGATGGGGACTTGACCGGGCCCTTACAAAGAAGAAGAGGTTATCTAGGAAGAGGAATGTCCAAGGGACCTGCTCACCAGAAGGAAAACCATCTCTGATAGCACAAGCCCGAAGGATCGCCAGTTCATCCTCAATACTCCTCAGATGCCACATGGCCCTTTCCAGGTCTGCCTGAGAAACCACCGGGGACCCCCCATTCAGGAAAGATTGGGAGGAAGCCCCAGAATTTTCCATCCATTGCAAACTTGTGTCATCCATTGGGGGAAAACCCGCCAACCCTGAGGAACCCCCTTTTATAGGCAAATGGATACCAGCACCTACGAGCTACAAGGTGCCCACAAACACTCTCACGATCATATCTGCCTTAATCACCACTTCAACAGACATAGGACCTCAAGGGCTCGGCCCTGAAGGGGGGCTACTGTCATGACCGACTCAGACCACTCCCCGGAACAGACTTTCCGTGAACCTGGCCAGAAAACCACGATGTCCGACCCCAACACTTTCTGCAACTCCGGCAAACAAGGTTCTGCACTTAAACAACCTTAACCGATGCGTACCTCGCCCCTTGTTCTCACCCCCCATTTAGCCCCTTGTATTCTTCCCATCCCCTTGTCTTTACTCAGCACAAGATAGTACAAGGATAGATACATGTATATAAGCCACTAGTCGACTGGACTATTTGCCAGTACAAATATCGAATTAGTTCTGCGTCATAGTTCCGATTCAGTTCCGGTAACTTTCCGACTTTCCGAAATTAGGGACAGACAATCGAGGAGGGTGCAACACATAAGTTGAAGCCATTCCCTGCGACCTCATACCACTCGAACGACTAGTCGATCTACCTATACCGTGAACAGTCCGAAAACTCCATGCTACCATCCTTCCATCCCTCCGCCCAAACCAACCTCCGAATCCAAATACTCCGGAAACAAGGACTTCTTGAGGCGGTTAGGAACCCTTGGAAACGATCCTAGAAACACTAGCTAAGTGCCGGATACATGATCTTAACAAGTCTGTGTTATAGTAACCCATGGTGAGTTTAGGTTCTCTTCCTCCAAGTGTTAACCACAGGTCTTTAGTGGCTTGCAAGTAAATGCTTTTCTTATGTCCCATTTTTTGTCTTTTGGGGCCATGTCCTATGTAAGATGGTATTGATGAGATTATGAGCAAGCTACAGTAGGATTGAAGAATTCTTTAGGCAGCTATTTAATTTATCTCCTCAGTATAGTCAATAACTCAGTGTATATTCGGAAAATATACCTATTCAATTTATCTTACAAAAGAATAAAAAGAAAATTAGCCTTAAAGGCTTGTACAATATATTATACAACTCACCTCCTCAGTATAGTCAATAACTGAGGAGGGAGGCTTTGCGCAGGTTATGTCTCACCCGCATATACCCTGCAACCGGCCCTTGACCCTATCGAAGGTTTGAGCCAGGCTGCCGGTTCCCAATCCAGGGAGCTGGCCACGCTAGTCGCGTCGTGCATGGACAAGCGCCCATAAGTATCGTACATAGTAAAACATGAATAACTCCCTCAATAATGAGGGTAAAAATACAAATAAAAGTGATAAAAATTAAGAACTTAAAAGCGCACAGAATGATACCAAAATCGATATATAAATACAATATATTGAGATTGGTCTCTCAGGGGTGAGATGCAAGTTTGCACCCAACATGCCCCCTCAAGCTCAATATATGCCGAGCCTTTTGGTGAGAATCTTCACTCTAGGTCCTGGTAAACCCTTTGTGAGGATGTCTGCGAGCATTTGATCGGTTGGGAGGTATTCGAATGTAATCTTCTTTCTCTCAATTGTATCCCTGATGAAGTAGAGTCTTATGTCGAAATGTTTCATCCTCGAGTGTTGCTGATTACCGTAAGCTATAGTAATAGCTGATTGGTTGTCAGCATAT
>QLPG01001485.1:0-12607 GCA_003314385.1 Gomphus sp. MG54 | reverse complement strand
TTTACACATTGCAGATAACCCATCACACCAACCTCATACCCAGCAAGAAACCATAGGTACTATCAAGTACACATATGAAGTACCCGTTAACTTGGCAATACTGACTGACTGACCCCTACCCACTCACCAGTGACAAGTCTTCCATCACCGGTTCACAGCCCCACCTTGGTACATTTGGTACATTCAGTACATCATATGGTTCTCTACTCTCGTCCCACACCCTCTATCCATCACCATTCCCTCATTACCCATCCCTTTCCTTATCCGTTTCCCCTAGGAACAATTGTTATTCCTTTATTATCCGGTTATGGCCCTATTGTTTTATCTTCTGCTGTTTTTTCATTGTTCTATTCTCATCCACCCTTTCCTTATTCTATTTTCAGTTATATTTCATTATTTTATTCTCACCTACATTTCCTATTCTATTCTTGATCACAGTGGACAATACCTCCACATGATTCTTCATACCACATTGTTCTCCATTCCTTATGCTACCCTGTTCCACATCTTGCTTCTTAACCTATATAAGTAGCAGATGTATGTAGATAGTCCCTCACTCTGAATATCAACTTGGTTTGCACCCTCTTGTCTGCCCTTCTCTTGCCTAAAAGTCCTTCACTCAGACTGACACTCTCGGCATCTTCCTGGGCCTTTCTTCTGTCCAAATCAGTGGCATGCATGAGCATGTTGAAGCCAAGCCACCTCAAATGGTCTGCAGGACTTGACTGACTTGTCAGCATTACTGAATCATAACAGGTACCAAAGATGGTCCCACATTCCTGCATTTCTCACATTCCCATTTTCTGCATTCCAATGTACTATATTCCCATGTTCCCATACTCCTTTAATCCCACATTTCTATGAAGTACTTTATTGCCCCTGATTGGTTGCCCCTCTTGGTTAATGTGCTGGGGGATGGTTAAGGAGTCTTGTAGAATTGTTTTATCTATTTTAGTTTTATTTGTTGTTACTCTGTGTTTATTTTCTCTGCATATATGAACTCAGATGTGCAATGGGAAGTTTGATTAAGTGCCAATCCAGAGAGGCAGCTACAGGGTGTTAAGCACACAATACCAAGCTTCGGTTCACTTGGTTGAACCAGCTGAATGATCTTCACCATCTACTCCCACACACAAGTAACAAGTCATTCTTCACTAGTATGCGGTCTTGGCTGAGTACATTTGGTTCATTCCCCTTCACCCATCCCATTCCATCCCCCTCTATCTTCAATGATTCTTTTATACATCTTGTTTCTATTTGTTTCAATTATGTTCTATGACTCGGTCTTCTACTGTCAGGCATAGGTCAAGTCCTGGAAACCGATCGGGGTGGCTTGGCTTCAACATACTCATGTGTTGCACCCTACCATCCATGTGTGCCACTGATTTCTGACAGAAGGGGCCCGTGAAGGTGCCAATGGTGCTGGCCCAAGGGAGGACTTCAGACAGGAGGAAAGGAGGACAAGGAGGCCTATGCCAAGTTGATATATAGAATGAGGAACTATCTACATGTGTGCACTACTTATATAGAGTAAGAATCAAGATGTGGAACAAGGAATGGAGAATAACAAGGTATGCAGAGCATGTGGAGGCATTGTCTACAATTATTTAGAATAGAACAATAAAATAGGATAATAGGGATTGTAGCCAAGGATAGGACAATAGGAAGTGACTGACTATGGCCAAGGATAAAACAAGGACAGGATGTCCTGAGGTAAGGAAGGCTGATAATTAAGGAGTAGGCAGGGTGGGATTAATGAATGAGGAATGAGGAAGGAGTAGATGAGGGGTGGGAACATAGATGGTAAATGTGCCAAGCCAAAAATAGTATACCAAGTGACTTGCATGTGGCTTTGTCACTTGTGCATGGACATAGACTGATGGCTTGGTTGGCAGTACCAAGTTACCAGATACTCAGAACATGTACTTGACATCGACCAAACTTTCCATATCTTGTTTCCATGTCTTATTCATTTTGAATACTTGGTGTGTTATTCTGTTACATGTCAAAATCATTTATCCCCAGTTTCTTTGACTATATACTGTCAAGTATACATACCGAGGATCTGGTAACTCAGCGGTACCGACCAAGAGACTCCGTTAGTAACCGTGTACAAGTCACTCGATGAGTTGTTCTCGGCTCAACACACATATCGGTCGCATTCCTCACTCCCATCCCATGCCTACTCCTCACCCCTTGGTCTGCCTCACCTCGGAACTTCCTGCCCTTGTGTTATCCTTGGTTACAGCCCTTGTTTTATAATCGGGCACTTCCTATTGTCCTATCCTCAGCCACATTCTTATTATCCTATCCTTTATTGTTCTATGCCCGTTTACATTCCTTCATTCTAATTTTACTTGTTGTGAACAATGACCGCATGCTCTGCATACCTTGTTGTTCCACATTCCTTATTCCACATGTTGCTTCTTAACCTATATAAGTAGGACATGCATGTACATATTTCCTCATTCTGGGTATCGACTAGGCTCAGGCCCTTCTACCTTCTTCCTCTCTGTTAAGTCCTCAACTTGGGCCGGCATCATCAGCATCCTCCCGAGTATCTGTCTGTTTCAAATAGGTGGCATGCAAGGCAAGTAGGGCGCAACACATGAGTATGTTGAAGCCAATGCCACTACTCTTGACCTGCAGGACTTGGCCATAGTCTTCCCGACCTTTGGTCAACACCCCTCAGCAGTACTGAAGTCCGTCAGTAACCAAAGCTTGACATATACAAGTAGCACATCAATGGATGTATTTCTTCATTCTGACAATTAACATCAGAAACTCTCTCTACTCTTGTCTATGTCCTTACTTGAGCCAAAACTCTCAGCATTCTCCTGAGTTATCTCCCCTCTGAAATCAGTGACCTTACAGAAAAAGAGTGCAATGCACAAGAACATTGAAGCCAGCCACATCCATCCAGTCTGTTGGACTTGGCCTATATCATGCCAGCATCGTGTCCTTGGTACTATTACACTAGTATTTAGCTCCTGCATCCTTGGAACCTTGGTGCTTAACAGAAGGGATGCACAGGGATATGAGAGTCATATATAGGTGTTCCTAGTACTACTGGTGTTTAGTATAGGTATGGGTATCTCACAATATATTTCAATATTTATTTCCACTGTCTCTGTCAAGCACTGAAGTGCCAAGAATGCAAGAACCAAATACTCGTACAATAGTATTGAGCACACAATGCTGGCATGGTATTGGCCAAGTCTAACAGACTGAATGGACATGGCTGGCTTCAATGTACTCATACATTGCACCCTTCTTCTGTAAGGCCACTGATTTCAGAGGGGAGATAACTTGAGAGGATGCTGAGAGTTTTGGCCCAAGTGAGGACTTAGACAAGGGTAAAGAGAGTGGATAAAGTTGATTATCAGAATGAAGAAATACATACATTGATATGCTACTTGTATTGTCAAAGAAACTGGGGATGAATGACCTTGACATGTAATAGAATAGCACAACCAAGTATTCAAAGAAGACATGGAAACAAGATATGGAAATTTCGGTCAAAGACTGAGTCATAGAACATATTTGAAACAGATAGAAACAAGATGGATAAAAGAATAAGTGAAGATAGAAGGGGATGGAATGGAAGGGGATGAAGGGGAATGAAACAAGCAACTAAGAGAAGCCTCGAGCACTATTCAATTAGTTCTACCTATCATCAATGACCACCTGTTTTGAAGTTCTGTACATAGTTGACACTAAGCTGATATAAGTGTCATGATTTCTCCACTCCTCCTCTTTCTATTACTTGTTATTAGACTCTGCTACTCTGCCAGACTATATATACAGTTCTTAGGTAATTAGTTAAAGCTCAGTCTTGAGCTGGTCAATACACCGACAAGTATCATTGCTTATTTTGTTGGGGAATGGGGAATTCTCCAATAGTTTTGAAGGGTCATCAAGCCATAATCACTGTAATAGATTCCAAACCTCTCTCAGAAAATTATCCAACCAATCAGTCTTAAAATTGACTACCAAAAAAATAATAATAAAATTTGGCTGGCCATTTAAGAGTGAATTACTCAAAGTAATTAACTCTTAAACTATCAAGCTCTTCAAGCCCAAGGAAATACTCCACAAGAACACTTATATTTTTTGCTTATCTCTGTTTGGACCCACAAGGACCCACATCCAGGTGCCAAACACTTATACATGGAAAATGGCACCAAACTCCTGGCTTAAGTTCTCAAGACTCAATTGTACAACAAATTCCTGAGTGTCAAGCCCACGATACCATGCTCTGATTTACTTGGCAGTACCAACCAACCAACCCTTACCCATATCATCCCTCACCAGTGTGTGGCCTTGGCTCGGTACATTCGGTTCATCATTTAGTTCATTATCTCTATCCCACCCTCCTATTCTTTATCATTCTTTTATTCCCTGTCCTTCCCCTTGCCTGTTTACCCTCAGAACACTCACTATTTGTTGTCACTCGGCAGTGGCCCTATTGTTTTATGTTCAGCCACTCTCTATTGTTCTATTCTCACTCACTCTTTTGTTCTCGGTCATACTTCATTGTTCTATTCTCACCCACATTCCTTGTTCTATTCTTGATCATTGTGGACAATACCTCCACATGATTCTTCATACCTTATTGTTCTCCATTCCTTGTGCCACTCTGTTCCACATCTCACTTATTAACCTATATAAGTAGCCAATGTATGTAGATGGTTCTTCGTTCTAGAAATCAACTAGGTTTATACCTTCTTGTCCTCCCTTCTCCTGCCTAAAGTCCTTTACCTGGGCCAACACTCTTGGCACCCTCCCGGGTATCACTTCTGTCCCAAATCAGTGGCATGCACGGAAAGTAGGGTGCAACGTACGAGCACGTTGAAGCCAAGCCACTACTCCCAGCCTGCAGGACTTGGCCACTCCTTGGCATTCCCGGAGCCTGACACTGAGCTTAGGTAATAGCTATTATATGTTAGGTCAGCCCAGAAGCTCAGCTCACTTACTATTAATATTTTATGACTTGACCAGTCACAAGACTACCAGCCATGGGAATATGACTCATTAGTGACTACAGGGTGACACGTAACTGCTACAGGCTTCCAGGACCTTCCATTCCTTTCTACACCCTTCCACTAATTTCAGGAAGGTCTTGCCTTATTGGGAAGTTACATAATCAGCTTATAATTAGTATATATAGAGACTAGTTCTGTAGTGTAAAAGTAACTTAACAATCAATCTTATCTTCACCCATAATCTGCCAGATTATCTAGTACTACCAGCACTCTCTTAAGTAGCTCTCTAACCACTAAGACTTATTAACAGAGGTTTGTTTGCAGAATAAATCTCGACCCTTCTATATGGTAGAAGGTTTCTTGGCCAAAATATAAAAGGTACATAAAAACATCGTAAAAGAACTAAACTAGATTTTATAGAACATCTATGGAAATAATCCTAGGCAAGGGTAGAATAATAGTTCACAAACATAAACTATTATTCCTACACGTAATTGACAAGTCACCTGTCAAGGCCCCCTCTAAACAAATCTTTTTGGACATCAACCCAGACAGGCATTAGCATGCTGTCATCTTGTTGGAGAACTTGACTAGGCTTTCTTGACATCAAATTTTTGTCACAGCTCTCGGGTTACCAGCTTTATGGTTCCAAAACACATTTCCCTTTTCTGCTCTCAAGTATTGAAGCTCTTGTTGTTGTTGACATTAGCTCAAGACTATCATTTCCCTATAACACCCTATCATGGATGTTGATCTCCTACAACAAATTCTCACAGGCCTGCAGCAAAACAATGCAGACCTGACTGCAATGGTGAACAACCAGACACACCACCTGAACTAACACCTAGTGGCACTACAAGCCCAAACACCCCAGATGACATCTAGAACCACCACCTCTATCCCATCAGCTGGCAAAATTGCAAGACCAGAAACATTTGATGGCTCATCAGAGAAGATTGATATTTTCCTGTGCAAGCTCTACCTGAACTTCAAGCATGATGCATTATATTTCAAAGTGGACCATATGCAAAAGATCTGCTTTGCCTTGTCCTATATGAAAGTGAAGTTTGCGGCTCAGTAGGCAAGTCATATCACAAGGGAACTAGAAGCAGGAACATGCAGCTACCAGATTTGGGAGGAATTCCATACTGAGCTGCTGATCACATTCCATGAACCAAATACGAAAGAAATGGCTGAACAAAAGCTGGAGCAGCTGAGACAAGGAGAAAGGCCTGGAACAGAGTTCTTTGTGGAGTTTGAGGAACATAGGTCACAGGCAGGGTATAACGATGAAGGATATGTTGCCTTGCTCAAGAGGAACTTGTCCACAGGTAGTGGAATGGATTTATACACTGGGGACCATTCCAATAATGTATGACAAGTGGAAGTCATATGCCCTCCATTTTGGAAGCCAGTTGCATGAATACTAACTGACTAAAAGGGGAACTATAGGACAAAGGACATGGCAGGCTCCAAGGAACCCACAATCTACTCCAGCTCAGTCACTTGCTCCCCAACCCACTTTGGGACCATAACCCAGGGAGATTGATCAGGCTTGAGGGAAGCCACTGAGGGTGGTGATATGCTTCAACTGCAGAGAGCAAGGACACATAGTACAAAACTGTCCCAAACCTTGAGGTATACAGAAGGTTAGAGCAATGATAGATGGGTGGACAAAAGAGGAATGAAAAGAGATACTGGACATGTTGAAGAAGGAGGATTTTCAGGAGGGGAATGAGTGAAAAGGATGTCCTCCTCAGCCAGGATACCTGTAAACTACTTCACCCCACTAGCAGTTGAAGAAAGTGCAGAACCAGAACCTAAAATAAAGTCGAGAAGGAGAAGAAAGAGAAGAGGAAGCAAGAAGAGAAGGTGGTGATAGTAGAAGAGGTGGAGAAACCCAAAAAGGGAATGGCAGAGTGGGTGTGGCAGAGGATACACCAAGACAACAAGTCAGGGCAGGAAGTGTTGAGACAGTGGACACACAGCAGAAGGAAAGGTGAGGTGACATCAGAAGTAGTAGAAGCCATACGAGGGATGAGAAGAGAGGAAGACATAGAAGCAGTCAAGGAGCTTAGGGGAAGGAAACAGTGGATCAGATGAATCAACCAATCTTCAGTGATGATACCCACCACTGTTGAAACACTGACAGACAAAAGGGGATTCACAATTGAAGCACTCCTAGACTGTGGGGCAACAGTGTGCTATATTGATGAAGGCTTTGAAAAAGCAAAGTATTTGCCAATGGAAAGACTCCCAAGACCACTACCCATCTACAATGTGGATGGAACCCACAGTAAAGGAGGACTGATAACCCATGCAGTGACCCTCAGAGTCAGGATAAAAAACCACTCGGAGGTCTTCCCTTTTGCAGTGACCAATATCAGAAAGACAGACCTGATTGTTGGCTTTAACTGGCTTCAGAAGCATAGCCCAAATGTCAACTGTAAGTCAGCAGAGATGACATTTGACCTATGTCCCTTAGAATATGGAATGTAAAAAGCAGGTGTAGAGGAGGATGATGCAGGAGAAGAGGAGGAAGAACTAGAGGAGGGAGACTGTATATTTGTGACTCAGATATATGCAGAGGAGGAGGAAGAGTGTGTAGCCAGGACACACTCACAGAAGCTGGCAGAGGAGGCACAGAAGGAGCAGAAGAAGAGCACAGTGGAAGAAATGGTGCCAGCACACTACCTGGAAGAGTTTATAGGGTTCTTCACAAAGGAGGGGTTTAATAACAACCTTCCTGAACAATGGTGGTGGGACCATGCAATTGAACTAAGGCCAGGGGCTGAACCATTCTCAAGCAAGGTGTACCCACTGAGTCTGGAGGAACAGAAGTAACTAGATGAGTTTTTGGAAGTAAACCTGAAGTGAGAGAAGATCTGACCATCCAAGTCTCTCATTGCATCACCATTCTTCTCCATCAAAAACAAAGATGGCAGCTTGAGGCCAGTGCAGGACTACTGAAGGCTGAATGCAATGACAATCAAGAACTGCTATCCACTACCACTGATTTCTGAAGTGATCCACAAGCTATGTCATGCATGCATCTTCACTAAACTGGACATTAGGTGGGGATACAATAATGTCTGAGTCAAAGAAGGAGATTAACACAAAGCGGCCTTTATCACCAACCAAACATGCACAAACACAATGAAAACAATAGAGTTGCCTCACATACCAGCATGACAGATAAGGGACCTGTAAAAAATAATAATAATTGAGCTGTCGTGCATGCCGGCATGACAAAAAGAGGACCTGTAATTGTTGCACATGCCAGTGCAACAAGAAAAACCCATGGCTAGCAGAGAGCTCCAGAAGTTCCCAGTCCAGGAAAGTTGACATGCATGCCGGTGCAACAAGAAAACTAACTACCTAGTCTGCAACCCCTGCCTTACCTTCTTCTTGCAAAAAGGATGCCCCACCAATCATGCATGCTGGCACAATGGCTAGGATGAGTGTAGGGGTCTGTCAAGCTTTGGGAATGCCGAGATGTCAGACAGGAATGGCCAAGTCCTACAGGCCGGAAGTAGTGGCTTTGGCTTTAATGTACTTGTACGTTATGCCCTACTCTTCTATGTGTGCCACTGATTTGCAACAGACAGGGTACTTGGGAGGATGCTGATGATGCCAGCCTAAGTAGAGGACTTAACAGAGGAGGAGAAGGTAGAAGGGCCTAAGCCTAGTCGATACCCAGAATGAGGAAATATGTAAATGCATGCCCTACTTATATAGGTTTAAGAAGCAACATGTGGAATTGTCAGGCTTCAGGAATGCCGAGGTGTGTTATATCCACAATATAACTCCGACATCCCGGACATCCGGCATAGGGTGCTACGAAAGAACCCTACTCCGAACCAAGTCTGAACCTACATTGCCACCTCCGAGTCCGACCAGCATCATTAACCTCGGACCTCGGAAATCTTCCTTTTTCGTCGAACAATAAGTCTTATTGTAACACCAATGTATATTTCTCTTGTACTCCATTTTCGTTCATCTTATTGTTCTCTTGATCATTCCTAATTAGTTACAATAAGGACCGTATGTATAAATACCTCCAGACTTCTGTACTATACCTTAGTTCAAATATCGACTTGTATTCCCACTCACTCTTGAACTCCGAAAACTTATCTTCTCCGAACCTCCGAAATAAAGGACTGACGATCAAGGAGGGCGCAACATTAAAGTTGAAGCCAAGTCCTTACGACTCCGAACGCACGACTCGGACCGACTTACATCAGCTCGGACCTGACGCGAACTTGGACGCTAACAGTATATTCGAACTAACACTCCTGATTGTCTATGAGACGCAGTGAATGAATCAGAGCCATTCAAAGACTTACGGAAGCTTCAGTATGCCGCACATCCCTAACCCCAAACTTATCTGCCGCAGAACCCGACATCCATATGCCACCAAACCCCCCACCAGCCCCAGACCCACCATCCGAACACTCGTCAAACCCCCTCCTAGACAACCCAATGCCACCCTCGGACGACGCTCCTGGTGAAGCCAACTTGGCGGAAGCCATCACCATGTTAGCCAAACATCTGTCCGGCTCAAAGAAATCATCAGCTCAGACCAAGATTCGAGACCCCAACCCCTTCGATGGCTCCAATGCCAAGAAACTACAACCGTTCCTGGTGCAGTGCATCTTAAACTTTCGAGACTGCCCTGACGCCTTTGACTCCGACAGTGCCAAAGTAACTTATATACTATTGTATCTAATGGGCACTGCCTTGGACTAGGGAAATGCACGGGTCAGGCCAACCCGCACGGGTCACCGGGTCGGGTGTCCTTGGGTGTGGGTGCGGGTCAAGCCGCGAGCACCCGTGACCCGGGCCCAACCCGGGGCGTCAATTCCGACACGAATACGACTTGCGCGTACGCGCATGCGCCGACATGAACACGACGAATGCGCCGTACGCACACGCGACACCAGGAACGGGACGTACACGACGTACGCGCACACGCCGCCACACATGCGACGTATGCACATGCGCCACGATGAACGCAACGTATGCAACGCCGGTATGTGCACGCGCCACCACATACGCGACGTACGTGACGTATGCGCACGCGCCGTGACGAACGCAACGTATGCGCATGCGCTGTGACAAACGCGACGTATGCGCACGCGCCATGACGAACGCGACGTACGCAAAGCCCGTACGCGCACGCGCCGCCATGTACACGCACGCGCCACCACGTACGCGACGAACGCGACGTATGTGCACGTGCCGTGACGAACATGACGTACGCAACACCCGTACACACACGCGCACGCGCCGCCACGTACGCAACGTACGTGACGTACGTGACATATTGCGTGCAGGTGCGGCGCGCACCCGAGACCCGTTGACCCATGGGAAAAAACCCATGGGTTGACGGGTTCGGGTTTCCCATGGGTCGGGTGTGGGTCACCTACATTTGACCCGTGGGTGACCCATGCTATTCCCTACCTTGGACTACTTCCAACCCGGTCTCTCCTCTGAAGAAGACCCCTACTGGCTTTACGATTATCAGGAATTTGTCTCCAAACTCAAAGCCAACTTTGGCCCCCACGATCCAGAAGGAGAGGCCGAAGCTGACCTCGAAGCCCTCCGAATGCGCGACAACCAACGCATCACAAAGTACATGGTGGAATTCAACAGGCTCGCCGTTCATGTTCAGTGGGGAGACTCCGCACTCCGTTGCCAATACTACAACGGCCTACCAAACAGGATCAAAGACGAAATTGCCCGCGTAGGAAAGCCCGACTCCCTACTACAACTACGACGACTGTCTCAGTCGATCGACTCCCATTACTGGGAAAGGTGCTCCGAGATGTCTCCGGAAGCCTCCACATCCAAAGCCCCTGAACGCCCATATGACAGGAACAGGGCACCAACCGCTCCGATCACAAGTACGAGCACCCGACCTCCGAACCCCAGCCAAACCCCGAATAAGCCAACCTCAGACATGAGCCTGAAACTTGGCAAAGACGGCAAACTCATGCCTCAAGAACGACAATGCCGTTTCGAGCACAACCTCTGCCTGTTCTGTGGAAGAACCGGTCACGTAGCAAAGGAATGTCCCAAGTCAACCTCCGCCACCGCTAAAGGACGTGCAACTACTATCATAGAAAGCACGACCGAGGCAACGATCTCCGAAGTAGAAGATACCTTGGAGTCAAAAAATCTCTAAGCAGCCCTTCGACTCCAGCATCAGTTAGGGGCTGCGCTGAACCCAATGATGCACCAATGAAGATGAGACTCAACGCATCCGCTCTTTCCAGTCCGAACTCCTTGACCATCCGTCTCCACCTTGAAACCACGTATATTGACACTCTAATAGACTCAGGATTAACCCATTGTTTCCTGGACTCCGACTATGCTGTAAAGCATCAACTCCGAACCTACGACATCACCCCGATTCCGCTCCGACTCTTCGACGGCTCCTCCGACTCTTCGACGGCTCCTCCAACTCCGTAATTCGAAAAGCCATCGACCTCCGCGTTCACTTCCCAACAGGGGAGCAATACACCATTACGTTCTATGTAACTCCGTTGGATTCTAGTTGCTCGGCAATCCTCGGACACAACTGGCTCACCCGCTACAATCCGTTGATTGACTGGGTATTGGGCAGTATATCGTTTGGCTCTCCGACCACAACTAATCTCCAGGTACCATCCGAGCCAGCAGCTACGACTCTGCGCTCATCCGAAACTCCATCCCCTCCAAAACCACAGCTCGTGGCACCAAAGGTTGCCCTAGTCAACGCAGCAGCTTTTGCCTGAATATCAAGAATGGAAGGCACACAAACCTTCCAGCTCTTCCTCTCCGACCGCCAAGACTCCAAAGAAGGTCCAATAGACCTGAGCAACGTTCTGAGCGAGTACCATGAGTTCAAAGATGTTTTCAGCAAAACTCGGGCCAACACCTTAGCCCTTTACCGACCCTACGACCTCAAGATTGAACTGGAGGAAGGCACATCACCCCTATTTGGTCCAATCTATTCTCTCTCCGAAAGTGAACTAAAGTCCCTCTGAAAGTTTTTAGATGAGAACATATCCACAGGGTTTATACGACCTTCACGCTCCCCTGGGGGCGCTCCAGTCCTCTTCGCCTGAAAGAAAGATGGATCACTATGCTTATGCATCGACTTTCATGGACTAAACAAGATAACAAAGAAGGATCACTACCCACTCCCCCAAATCTCCGACCTCCTGGATAGTCCCCGAAAGGCCCGAATATTCACCAAAATAGATCTCTGACATGCGTACCACCTGGTATGCATCCGAGAAGGCGACAAATGGAAAACCGCCTTCTGCACACGCTATGGATCTTTCGAGTGGAGTGTGATGCCCTTCGGACTCACCAACTCCCCGGCCGCTTTCCAGCGATTCATGAACGACGTCTTCTCTGACCTCTTAGATCTGTCCGTACTAGTATACCTGGACGACATCTTGATCTACTCCGACAATCTAGAAGAACATAGAAACCACGTCAAGGAAGTCCTCTGATGCCTCCGAGCGAACCACTTATATGCCCGGGCAGACAAGTGCTTCTTCCACACCGACACCATGGAGTATCTCGGATACATTCTCTCTCCAAAGGGCCTGACCATGGCCGACGACAAA
>QLPG01001483.1:0-19224 GCA_003314385.1 Gomphus sp. MG54 | reverse complement strand
CAGACGGAGCGCCGGCCTCAATTTAGAGGTATTCACCGATGCCGATTACGCAAATAGACCGGATGCGCTATCTATAGGCGGCTATACAGCCATATTCAGAGGAGGCACGATCGCGTGGAGCTCAAAGAAACAGAGAACGATCGTGTTATCAACTACGGAAGCGGAATATATAGCAATGACTGAGGGGGCCAAACAAGTTGTCTGGCTTAGAAGATTCCTTCAAGATCTCGGAATAGATCAAACCACACCTACATCTATGCGATCGGACAATTTAAGTGCCATCACGCTTTCCCACAACGCCACTTATCATGCGCGGACCAAACACATTAACGTGGCTTATCATTTTATTCGCGAGCGAGTAGCCTCTAACGAGGTAATGCTCACTTATGTCAGATCAAGGGAAAACCTCGCGGATTTAATGACCAAAGCGCTGGATATTCACCAGCACCGATATTTTTCCGACGGATTAGGTTTTCGGGCGCGGCCCGAATTGAGGGGGAGTGTTGAACGTGGAGACGGCAATACGGCCGCGCAGGAGTCGGATGAAGGCGTCTAAGATCCGCCATAACGGATCTACGGGATCCGGGTGTAACGACACCCGGCTTAGAGATGAATGACGCATTGAAGGTACAAGCTTAGTACGCATATGAGTAATATTTATTTTTCTACAACTATATATATAGCGAGTAGATAGATCTGAATGTAATAAGTTCTCGAAGAGATTAAACTTCATTAATATCCCTCGATCTACAAGCCCAAATCGTCTTCCGTCAGGCCAGCCTCGCAGGAAACATCACGCATCCCCTCAACCTCACGAAAGTAAATCTAAACGAGTCCTGATAGAATGGACGTTATCATCGCTCCTAAGAGATCTCTTTCAACCTCATGTCCCAGATGACCCATTACCCGTGTCCCTTTTATGAGCATGATGAGAGTATGAAAATTCTCGATAGGGTTGAGTATTTGAGATGTTGAGGTTTTGTGGAAGACTCGCCACTTTGGCCGACTCGATATGTGATCTTGATATTGATGTGTGGCAGCATATGCCAGCACGTTCTGTCCAGTAGAGAGCATAGGCAGTGCATGTAAGTGTTTAAGATACTGGAGTTCCAGAGAGGACCACTGGCATATGTGGTTTGATGTTGAAGGTTCATCCTAATTTCCTGGTCTGTTTAACAGGTGGCTGATTAAGTGTTTTCCCGTTTTCCTAATCTATGGGTCCGCACTGTGCCTTCTATCAGGTGGATTGTACTAATAGTGACATGGACGTGTTTGTAGCGTGTAGAATCTCTGGATTCATGGGGAAATACTGATCATTGAAGTGCAAGGTGGTGAGGCGAAGCCTCCCGAGATGAGTTTCAACTACAGGGACTCCTTCGATCGTTGTTTATATATGCTGTATGCTCGTCCGTTTTTTGATTTTTATTTTATTTTATTCTATTTTTTTTTGAGTTATTTCATACATGTGAATTATTGT
The DNA here is from genome assembly GCA_003314385.1 of Gomphus sp. MG54. Classification (NCBI taxonomy): domain Eukaryota; kingdom Fungi; phylum Basidiomycota; class Agaricomycetes; order Gomphales; family Gomphaceae; genus Gomphus; species Gomphus sp. MG54. The sequence goes on along the minus strand of QLPG01001483.1, from coordinate 17,747 downwards.
GTGCTTCTTTTCTCACATTATTTGTATTTCTGGCTTTATGTTCAAAGTCTCCATGATTTTTTGCTTATCTGTTTCATGGCTGTTCTTATTAAGAGCGGCATTCGGAAGCTTGTTATACTTCCGCACGCAAGATGCCGAACGTTCAAGCACTACAGCAAATCTCCGGATCTAGATATCTGCTTATCGAATAATGATCTAATTTAATTGTCCGTTAATTCATCTTTCGAGCCCCTCCTGCCTTCCTCCATGGGTCCGGGGAGAATGGCCATCGAGTTAAGCCTAGTAAATGTAACAATACATAACATTTGATCTGACCCTATCTAGACATCTGAGTGCTACTCAATGAATATTCCTGTGGCACGTATAAGATTTAGAGTTTACCAACGACAGCTTACCTATGGGAAATATGTTCGAAGTCGGACACTCCAGCCTGCACTGCCCCCAGATGTTGGCACAGCGCTGTGCTTCAACGCCAAGTTGCACAGCCCTGATCAATTTGTGCATAACGCCAGCCTTCCACCTCTCGAACCACCTCAATCCTTCGCCACCGCCCTTCACCTCATGAAAGTTCAAAGTTCCATCCTTCGCTTGGGAGATAAGCACTACAATTCCAGTCTCCCTGTGCCTGAGGAGAATGATGTATCCAACGCGGAGGGACCAATAGGGCATAGGGTTTGTAAGGCTGCAGAGGTGTTCCAGGGCTCTGAACTGCATTCTGCTGGTGAACACGTCTCGGATAGATGGCATGGTGACGCAGAGCTTGAAAGGGTTGTCACATCTGCTGCAATGAATCATCTTCCTGACCAATTACTTCCTACCACCGCTACACGAACCTCAACGCTCATGAGTCGCCCGTCGAATGCACCCTCAATGATGCGAATGAAACAGATAAAGTCGAATGCTAATGAGTCAAATGCGGGGTACGTGTTTTGTTCGCTTCCCGTTATTCCTCCATGAAAGATTAATAATTCTGATTACAATACTCTTAATGTGCGCCGGGATGTTCTTGCACTACAGCTCTCGTTCTATGTTGAACATTTTTGAACGCATATTACGGGTGCTGGAGAACAGCGGCAGCAGGATTAGAGAACCTCAAAGCCAGAAAACAAGCAGTCAAATGGCTCCAGGTATACCCCATCTGGTATCACTGAATCTCTGTCCTTTACCATTATGTCAGAAGCACAATCTACATCTTCACTGTTGATAAACTTCAAAATGCAGGAGAGCCAAATCTGTGAACTTGCTAGTTGAACAATGTGGCAGATACAAAGTGCTGAAACATTTTTTGTTTCAGATGCGAAAGGAAATGTGAATATAAATATAGGATGTGAGATTATCTTTATTCCACCCAGTCATTTCCCTCTGATAGCACGCTTGAAGGTACGAATAGTCAGCCAATACCAATGTCCTCGAGTTCTTTTGATGATACCGATGCACGTAACATTGATTTTTTTTGGAAACGCAGTATGCTGATGCTCAATTACAGCTACGAAATTATACACGTGATGATATTAACCTTCTTGAGACGATAAATCACTATGACGTCCATCTGCGTCCTTGCTTGAACTCATCTATCACCTCAGTCACAGTCAAGCTGCATAAAGCAGACCGGCCTGATGGTCGAATAGTTCTTGTAAAAACATATCACGGCTCCCCTTCTCAACGGAGGACAACCCTCGTAAGTCCCCCGTTTTTTTCAGACTCTTCGCCATTTTTTAATCGTGTCATAGTTTGAGCGAGAAATCTCTTTGCGCAAAGATATCATGTGAGTTGTGTTTGGAGATTAAGTGTAACGAATGCTGATCGTTTTATTGCAGGGACCCTTCGATATTGCAGCTCATTGGAGCGAGCAGAATCACCTGCAGGATCCCGTTCGCAGTATATCACATGCCAGGAAAAAATCTCCAGAGTTTGGAGAGTTGGGTCACACGGACGCTTTCATCAAACCCAGTGGAGTTTATATATGGACTCTATGACATGGTTTGTGATGGCATATATGAGGTTGTATTGGTATTGATGCACCTGTTGGCCCAGCGGACATCAGTTCTGGTATGACACACTCAGTGCCTCATATAATTATTTATAATATTATCCATGACTAGGCGTTGGCAGAGTCTCAACTGTCAGGAGGATTTGTGTTCCATTATCTTCACATGGTAATGAATTCATTTTCTGAATTCAACCTTTCTGACAATCTCTAGTTTGACGGCCTTTGTGTTACTATTCAGAGAGGACATGGTCGACCCCAGTGGAAACTGATATATGCTGGTGAATTATCAGGTGGAGACGACGACCCCTGTGTAGGTTTCCATATTTTCCAATAGATGTTCCCAGCCATGCTCATGATCACGGTAGTCTGTAGTAGATATTCTACATGAAATGAAAATTACCGTTCCAGGGTCAGTATTCGAAGATATCGTACATTCCTGGTATAAATTATCTGTTTATAGAAATCCATTGGGCCGATACGATACTGACCCCGTCAACTGGATGGGACAGCTCATGCTTGGCTCCTCATCGTGGACTTGCCCCACTGATGACCTTGTGGACATCCTTCAATGTCGATTTGATGAAATCACGCTTCCTATGGTCGGGGCTGCAATTTTTGAGCAAGGCTGGCTAGCGGAGGGTATCCATTACATACCAAACTGTTTCAGCGCTGCCATTCCTGGGGTCGGTTTGGGTGACATTGGCTATGTTGACAAAAATGAGAAATTTGTTGTCGTCGACAATCTTCATGACCACATGCAAGGCCTAACTGGATCACTGTCCTGGAATTATGAGCGGGATTCCAGTGACAGTAAATACTCCGAGAAAAACCCTCGAGAAGCTATATTTAGCCAAGCAGGTCACACTTTCCAACGGCGCAGGCAAGTGCATTTCTAGTTTTGTGTCTCTCTTGTTAACCATTCATCGCAGAATCGTCTCTCGTGGTATCCCTGCGTCAATGGTCATCGATCGTTCTTTAGAATACAATAATTTTGATGAAACACATGGGTGGAAGTGGTTGCGTGACCATGCGCGGTGGATAATCGACCGCCATGGCCTCTTTATTCCCCCTCATGAACTGAAACTAGGTTAGTATCCTTGTAAGCTCAGAAACGAGTTTTGACCAGCAGCGTGAGATAGTCACCAGAATACACTGGGTTTGTTACATTGGTCTGACACTCGCCGACGGTCCCAGTGGGCCGGGACATGAATGGTCCAACTTCCTATAGGACTCTGGAGCACATCACGGGTTGACAAATCCGGCCGTGTACGTTTTTTCAAACAATGATGGTCTAAATATCCGGGAATCAGGAGTCCCAGAGTTGAAGAGCATATTCCGTGCCTCATTCGACCCCAATCCCCAATGGCTGGATGACGCCGTGTGGTATCCCGAGAATGCCAATTCCATTCCGATCGAAGTACGAGATGGCATTGCTCTTGATTCACATGATTGGTAATCGTTTCTCGATTTTCAACGTAGTAACGCTATGCTCATATTCCAATAGGGACTTCACTATATCTTACCTACAACTTCCCATGGGTGCCGCTCGTCCCTTTATCTCCGAAGTCGACGATCAATGACGTACAAGCTTGACTGACTATCAGTGACAGCTTTGTGAATGGTATCGCAATCTCCTCATTAAGAGTCATGATTAGTCCAGGCAAAAATTAGAGTCGAGGAAAATAACACATTGAGTCCCTTCCCCCCCGCTATGTCCTCTCGCTCTACAGTTAGACCACCTCCACTTAAACTCCATCCCCACACCAGCTATCCACCTGTAAAGACGGCCATCAATGTTTTTCCATCAATTTTTTTCCATCTTTCTACCCCCAACATATCCCATTCTCCTTTATCTTCGTATCCCAACTCCTATGTGAATCGTCCCCTTGAACTAATTCATAATTTTTATCTTCCCAAAAATGGGCTTCTTTCACTCCTTCCGTGTGAAAGGGATACCACTTTGATATCGCGCGAGGAATCCTCTCAATACGCCGACGACCCATGGGGAATTGCAGCCACACCATGTTCCGCCCCCACACCTGCCTCGGGAACAACACGTCGCGTTTGGGAACCAGCAGAAGAATCACGTAGTGCCCTCATAGTTTCAGCAGCAACACATAGACGGACAACATGGAGGGTGGGAACATCAGCCGGATCCTTCGCAGAAACAGCACCGGCAGGACTTGTAACACTCAGAACTCTAAGCCTACGGTTCTCATTTTCCCCACCTGCAACACCCCTAGCATCAACGGGTTGAACAGCCCTCAGATGTCTCATACCCCCAGCACCCTTTCCACCCGCAGTACCCCTCCCACCAACCGAGCGTCACCAACGTTGATGGTCTCAACGCCGACGGCCTCCTCTCCTCTCCTCACCTCCACTTCAGCGGGACTGATCCTCACCTCAGGGGGCCCAGCCCTTCCCTGAGTGGCCCCGGCATGGTGGTCAAAGTGTCCCCGCTCTGTGGCTCACCCAACTCCTAAACCAAGTCCAAGACCCAGACTTCTCGAGTGCTCTTGGCCGGATTAACAGCCGCCTGCGAAGCCAATAATCAAGGGGCAGAGTAAGGCGATCACAAGTGGGGCGGCTAGGAGACGTGGGGCTGCCGAAGATAGTGGTGCAGCAGGGTCATGAGCAGGTGTGTGAAGCGTTTGTGGGGTGTGTGAAGCGTTTGTGGGGTGTGTGAAGCGTTTGTGGGGTGTGTTGATGGTAATGGATTTCCTCAAGTATGGTTATTGTTTTTGGTGTTTCCCACCAAGCCTTACCCGCTGTGAGGTCGTCGTTACCCACCCGTCTGTTAGCCCTCAAATTTGTGTTGGTGCGATCCTCACATCATCTTCTCCGCGTTTCGACCTGCAGTTCCGCATTACTACACGTCCAGTCCCCGGTTCAACCTTCTGGCTTCAAAAAACTTACCTGGTTAAGGTTCTCCCACCGTCGTCGTTGCATCGTAGTCACCAGCGCTGCTCCGTTGTGATTTCCTCACCTGCTCGTTGATCGAAAGCTCGATATCGTACTCGACCTCACAGATTGTATTTATCTCTGCATTTTCTCCGACGTCCGATTGTATACTTGATATTTCAGTAACAGTTCTGAGAGAAATATAAGTGAGAACAGATGACCTTCCGTCATCATCACGGGATGGACAAACATAGTTTCAAGGATAGCGCAATTATCGTCAACCATGATCCGTACACCATTCACCATAGCTTATCACAATCTACTCGTCGATCATGCTGTATCTGGATCCGTTCCTTTCAATCAGCACTGGCCGTGCCTGTGCCTGATTTTATATCCCGCAAATGAAACTATATATAGAGTGGAATATTACTCACGACAAAGCCTGACTAGTGTTTATGAGAGTCTCCCAGAAGATGTTCAGAGTCATGCCGTGTGAGAGACTCGATAGGCATTCTCCCCGGCCCCATGAAAGTAGCTTGAACTGTTAATTTTTACTATTTACCAGGTTGCTGGCCATTAGAACAGAGTTGTTCCGATTAGAGTTCCTTAGTTACACCACAAATTAATGCTAATTTATGTAATGTTTACTGTTCATCATGCCATTCACCCAGTTCAGACATGTCGGGCTCAGAGTGACAGAAGTTGCTCTGACAATCAGGCAAGCGCCGCCACTGGGGCACCATCACGGATATCAGATTGAATAGACCTGGATCGCCGCAGACTCGACAAGTTGTTAGGGTTATTCCAAAGACGGAACAAGATCCTAGAGAACATATTAGATTAGAACTTCTCGACCCTCATTGGAAGTTGACGACCGCACCAATCAGGGCTGCGGCACCGATGGAATATGATCACTCTATTAGATTTGATACGCTCCTTGGTATGGTCTGTGCACCGATCGCATCGATCAGGGTCGATCACAGCCTCCGGTCACATGGGCGTCAGGGAACGGCAATCAATCCGGTATACCTTGGCACGTTACACCGGCCCGATAGTCTATCACATTGGAGGTGCCATATGATCGGGTACATCTTGGCAATCACACCGATTAGGTTACACTTTATCGGCTTGATCCGGCTATGTGACAGGGACGCCATATTGTGCCTATTACGTCATTCCGGCGCCACATCATCGGCTGTGATTGTGAGAATGAAGGCCGGGCAACCACTTGGCCACAATCACCATTATGTTCAACTAGATTGGCTTCAGAAGTTGATGTGTGCGCTACAAGTCCGCTACATCGTTTCTTATACTCAAAATACCTGCCCTTCACCAACCAGAAACCACTCCACACGCCCCATTTCCAGCTCTTCGATTACTCATATAGCGTTTGGAGTCGACCGTGGGAAGGACGGGGGTACCATGGACGGAGATATCATGGCTATGGTGAATTATTTTCTGGCTGTCGTTTGAAATATCCACTTATCGTTCTTTGATATGAGCATGACAACATAAAAAACCATTGAATCGTGATCTTTGAGTTCACAGATGTATAAATTTACATGGATTAGTCGGCAATTTGTTCGTGTTTGGCTTGATTTACCATGCAGATGTCCGTTTTGGAATTTAGACGATAGAGATACAATGGAAACATATAAAATTATTGTATATCGTACACCTTACGGACGTGGCGAGGGTGGAGAAAATGTAGAGTGCTTGTGTATATACCTAAGAGAAGGATAAGAAGAGGATTTCAGCTAGGGTGCAGGTTTTTCGATCAAAGTTCAGCGATGGGGTATATGGGAAAATGTGAAGGCCAAGTTCAGTCCGAGATACCTTGTGAGGCTTGTCGTCGACCCTACCGAGCCGATCCTGCTGTCTCAATGGCTCCCATAAGATTGATTATAGGCTCGGTATCATCGCGAGACTGGATAGAACTCTGGGAATTCTGGGAATCTTGGGTCCTTATCTCTGTTTGACATCCCTATCATTGACACTCTACATCATACATACAACATTACTACTTCAAGTGTGAACTCTGTGATTAACCCCAACGAGGGCGTGTCATCGTGATCCAAGATCATGATAAACAAATGGAATCCGTGTAGCGTACCGAATAAACTCGGTCCCAGTTCAATGGTTGAGTAGGTCTAACAAAATTGATCTCTGATCTTGCTCTAAGGATGGTGAATCCCTGATACAAGATAACGGTCAAGTGTTCCTATCAGATAACCGATGAGTTCTCATTAATCTGATTGGCGTGTTGGAGGATGTTTAATAAATAATACACACTGTAACTTCCATGGCATCGTCGGTGGGGTTACTGGATTTGGTATATTGTATAACTTTTCCTACTTTCGTGGTTGATCAGGTCGGAGCTATCAGAACTCAGACCTAATCAGTCCAATCGAGATACCTTTCCCCGATAACTTAGTATAGTGTGACACATTTTGTGTGGTACCAGTTCACCCTTTCTCCAATCCAGGGAGGATTGATGTTTGGTTTGGATAATTGGGGTGTGTCGGTTGTTCCACCCTGATTAGCAAGATGGAGCAACCATGTATCGACGCGACAAGGCTCACAAAATTAATAAACTTCGCGAGGACCTTCCTGGGAGATTTGATAGGAGATCAATAGGGAATCCTCACGGATCAACTATCCATGAACAGAAGAACTCACACTCAGGAATATAAATTAAAAACCCAAACCAAAAAAAACAGGCAGATGAAAGCAAAAAAAATATACACAAGTTACAAGATAACAGGTAAGATAGGAGAACAGGCAAAATGCAGGGCAAAAAAACAATCAGCAAGAAAAAAGAGAAGGGACAAGAAACAAATGGCCAAACAGAAATACTGACAAGTAGATAATAATGGTGAGGAGCTGAAACAATCCCGGAAGCCATGACAGAAGGTCAAGCCCCACAACGCCAGAGGTGAGTGGCGAAATTCGGTTCAAATTCGTCTAGTTTATTTATTTTATTTGTTTATTTTGTTTGTGAAGGGACCGTTAGACGACCCCGCCCGCGACACCACACTGCATCACGGGTAAAGACGGCAAGGTTCAGGGGTATCCGATGGACTCCAACCCGTCCAAATCGTGCAAGGAGACAGGACTGGAATTGAATCATCATAAGATGCAAGACACTGCCCTAGGTTAGCAAGATCTCGCGAAGTTGAGAGCGCAAAGGTGAGGTTCGACTCAATTGTGCGATGTAATGTGTGCTGCCTGCAGTGTGTGAGTTTGATGCGCTGGCAAATATGTCAATGACAATATGGAATCGAAATATATCTACGATATCAATAACTGCTGGTAGAACGGCGGAGAATATACTGGTTAGATGTGACGATGGTACCAACGAGAATTTGAGGGCCAAGGAGATGGCCAGACGGAACCTGTCAACCAAGAGTTAGAACAGTATCTCCGAGTCTTTATCAATGAGTGACAGGATGATTGGGACGAACTCCTACCAATGGCAGAATTCCAGTACAATAATCACGTACATTCAGCCACGCAGCAAACTGTCAGGACCCGGTACTACCGAAGGTACTGTCGGAACCGGCCAAGTCCTGCAGGCCGGTCAGGGTGGCTCGGCTTCAACGTACTCGTGCGTTGCGCCCTGCCTCCTGTGCGTGCCACTAACTTGTAACGAAAACGGATACTCAGGCGAATGCCGAGGATGTCGGCCTGAGCGAGGACTTCTGAACAGAAGGAGGAGAGTAGGGAGGCGTAAGCCTAGTTGATACTCAGACTGAGGAACTATGTACACGTATCAACTACTTATATAGGCTGGGGGGGCGGAATGTGGAATAAGGGTGGCATAAGACATGGAGAAAAGAATAAGGTATGAAGACCATGTGGAGGCATAATCCACAACGATTAGAATAGAATAATAAGAGGGTAAGATAATAGAATAAGCGGTGGGAATGTGGGAAAGAAAATAGAACAATGAGGAATGGCCGAGAATAAAACAATAGGGATGTGAGTGAGTGGAAGGGAGTAGTGAATGTCCCGTGGGTAAACGAGTGAGGGGGAAAAGAAGAGAGTGTAGGGTTGACAAAGAATAGGGGTTGGGGAGGAGGGTAATGAACCGGGTGATAAACCGGGTGTACCGAACCGAAACCGTACGCCGTGGAGTGATGTGAATGGGGGTCGGTTGGTCGGTACTGCCGAGTAAGTCAAAGCACAATGCATGGTCGTGACACAAACTCCCTTTATGTTAGACATGGGGCAACACCCATGGATGGGCTTTGAACTGCAACAGCCAAGATCACAAACAGTAACAGTAAATGAGTTCAAAGACCAAATGGAGCAATCACTAGAGGAGGCAAGGTCGGCACTGGCAAAGGCAAAAGACGATATGGCACAATATTACAACCGACGCCAAACCCCAGCACCGGAGTTCTGAGAAGGAGATCGAGTATACCTAAACGCCTCGGATATCCGAATGAAGCAACCCTCGCAGAAGTTGAGCCACCAATATTTAGGGCCTTATACCATTCAACAAAAGGTGGGGAAACACGCCTATAGACTCCAACTTCTGCAATCTTTATCTCGGCTTCACCCCATCTTCAATGTGATCAAACTCCTTCCGGCCCCAGAAGATCCGATTCCAGGTTGCAGATCCAAACCACCACCACTGCCAGAGTTGGTAGAAGGAGAGGAGCATTACAAAGTAGAAAGGGTGCTGGACAGTCACCTAATGCGAGGAGGACTCTACTTCTTAGTCAAATGGCAGGGATATGGATATGAGGAGAATACATGGGTAAAGGAAGATGACATGAATGCACCCACTAAAATACAAGAGTTCTACCTGCAACATCCGGGAGCACCTCGGAGGATCCAAACAACAGCCTTTGAATCCCTATCATTCCATGCCATGAGGATGCAGCACTCTAGAAGGAGGGGTGATGTCAGGGGACGACCCTCTCTAAACTCCGAACCAACTCCAAGGTCCTATTTTAAACTCCGATCAACTCTGAGGCTAAGATACCCAAGTCCAAAGGGACCGTCGAACGGAAACAGGAGTGATCTTAAAACATGGTGATTAGAACCCAGAGTAAGTGCTCGAGGAACTTAGTACCAGGAAGTTGGCTCTACAGACTCCAATGTATTGATTTGTAAGCTAGTGCACAGACCTCTTACATAAAGAGTATAAAAGGGGTTCACCAGCAGCAGAATCCTTAGACTTTCCTCTTTGGATTCCCCCTGCTTAGGTGAGGTCCCCACATGTATCTAGGTAGTAGTTGTAATTAAACCTTTGGATTCCCCCTGCTTAGCTCGCCTTGGAGGCACCTCTGAGAGATTGCAAGAGGGTTGCCCTTACAGGAACTGGAAGCAGGAACACACAGCTACCAGAGTTGGGAGGAATTCTGTACTGAGCTGCTGATAACATTCTATGACCCAAACAAGAAAGAAATGGCTCAACAAAAGCTAGAGCAGCTGAGACAAGGAGGAAGGCCAGTAACAGAGTTCTTTGTGGAGTTTGAGGAACATAGGTCACAGGCAGGGTATAATGATGAAGGATATTTTGCCTTGTTCAAAAAAAACCTGTCCCCACAGGTGGTGGAGTGGATTTATACACTAGAGACCATTCCAACAACATATGACAAGTGGAAGCCATATGCCCTCCATTTTGATAGCCAGTTGCATGAATACCAAGTGACAAAGAGGGGGACTATAGGACCAAGGACATGGCAGACTCCAAGAATTCCACAATCTACTCCAGCTCAGTCACTTGCTCCCCCACCTACTTTGGGACCACAACCCATGGAGATTGATCAGGTTCAAGGGAAGCCAGTGAGGGTAGTGACATGCTTCAACTGCAGAGAGCAGGGACACATAGCATGAAACTGTCCCAAACCTCGAGGTATCCAGAAGGTCAGAGCAACGATGGATGGGTGGACAAAAGAGGAGAAAAGGGAGGTGCTGGACATGTTGAAGAAGGAGGATTTTCAGGAGGGGCAGGAGTGAAAAGGATGTCCTCCTCACCCTGGATATCTGTAAACTACTTCACCCCACTAGCAGTTGAAGAAAGTGCAGAACCTGAACCTGAAATTGTCTCAGAACAACCCTTGAAAGTCGAGAAAGAGGAGAAGGAGAAGAGGAAGTGAGAAAAGAAGGTGGTGATGTCTGTTCAGAAGTCCTTACTCGTGCCGACACCCTTGGCATTTGCCCGAGTATCTTTTCTGTTACAAGTTAGTGGCATGCACAGGAGGCAGGACGCAATGTACAAGTATGTTGAAGCCAAGCCACCCCGACTGGCCTGCAGGACTTGACCAGTTCCAACAGCACCATCGGCAGTACCAAGACCTGACAATGATCAAGAATAGAACAAAGAAATGTAAATGAGAATAGAACAATGAAATATGGCTGAGAATAAAATAATAGGAGTATGGACGAAAATAGAACAATAGAAAATGGCCAAATATAAAACAATTGGACTGTGACCAAAAAATAAGTGAATAACAAATGTCCTGAGGGGAAACAGGTAAAGGGAAGGATGGGGATAGAAGAATAACAAGAATAGTGGGGATGGGATGAAGGGAGTGAACCAAATGATGAACTGAATGTCCTGAGCCAAGACCACATACTAGTGAGGGATCACTTGTCACTGGTATGTGGGATTAAATGGTAGGGTCATTCAGTCAGTCCTACTGAGTGAACCAAGGTTTGGTATCATGTACTTGATAGTATCCTGTCAGCAACAACAAGAGCTTCAATACTTGGCAGTGGAAGAGGTATTTGAGCAATGTGTTAGAGTCTGAGTTCGTGTCAGGTCCAAGCTGACGTAAGTTGGTCCAAGCGGTGTGTTCGGAGTCGTAAGGACTTGGCTTCAACTTTCTTGTTGTGCCCTTCTCGATTGTCAGTCCTTTATTTCAGAGGTTTGGAGAAGATAAGTTTCGGAGTTCAGAGAGTGAGTGGGAATACTGAGTCGATATTCGAACTAAGGTAGTCTGGAGGTATTTATACATGCGATTCTTATTGTAACTAATTAGGAATAGTCAAGAGAACAATAAGATAAACGAGAACGGAGTATAAGAGAAATATACATCTGGTGTTACAATAAGACTATTGTTTGACAAAAAGGGAAGATGTCTGAGGTCTGAGGTCAATGATGCTGGTCAGACTCGGAGGTGGCAATGTAGGTTCGGACTTGGTTCGGAGTAGGGTTCGGAGTAGCACCCTATATTGGATGTCTGGGATGTCAGAGTTATATTGCAGATATAACACAATGATACTTGTTGGTGTATTGACCAGCTCAAGACTGAGCTTTAATTAATTACCTAAGAACTGTACATATGGTCTAGTGGAGTAGCGGAGTCCAATAACAAGCAATAGATAGATGAGTAGATGTCAAGCTTTGAGTACTGACGGACTTTGGTAGTGCCGAAAGGTCGGGCAGACAATGGCTAAGTCCTGCAGGCCAAGAGTAGTGGCATTGGCTTCAACATACTCATGCATTGCGCCCTACTTGCCGTGCATACCACTGATTTACAACAGACAGGTACTCGGGAGGATGCTGATGATGCTGGCCTGAGTCGAAGACTTTAACTGAGGGGAAGAAGGTAGAAGGGCTTAAGTCTAGATGATACCCAGAATGAGGAAATATGTACATGCATGTCCTACTTATATAGTTAAGAAGTGACATGTGGAATAAGGAATGTGGGACAATAAGGAATGTAGATCCAGATGAGATGGTATGCATTGCCATATTTACTAGGCTTGGCTCACCATTCATCATATAAGACTTGTGGTCTATGAAACATGTACTTTAAATGAGATATTTTGGAAACAACATGAATTTCAGAAACGTTCCTGACATGGCACCTGGGAAGCAGTATGACGAGGCTGTGTGCAGCGAATTAGGAACACATCAAGAATTAAGCACTGGACTGCTACCGGTGTTAGGGATTGCTCACTAGTCATATAACTATGGTAATGAACAGGGCTGGAAAAACGAGACGATATCAAGGGGCCAGCGCGATCCGTGAGACGCAAGGAGAAATCTTAATTGGGCAGTTATATATAACTTGTGTGAGAAACCCAAGTCCATGATATCTAGTTTTGTGTGGGGGGGCGCACACCCAGAAGATTTGGAAGCTTAAAAAAAACGCTTCACCACTCTAGAGTAATTTTTGTAAGAAAACTTTCAAATCATGAAACAACATAGTATGTCCACCAATATTTTTCAATGAACGAGATCAATATTACCGCCTCACCGCCGCTTGACCTTTGTGTTCGAATATTTGGACAGTGCAATGACCATGAGCTTCTAAACGATTACAGCGACTAAATCTCTGGTGCATAATTACATGGATACACTGTCACAAAGATATTATGCACTCCTTGTTGAGTGACCGGCAGTTTCTTGTTCTGGTTTACATAATTAGCACTCTGTGTGACATGAAAATTTCTCAGTCACGGGTGCTTAACTTCCGTTTTTTTTTTTCATCAGAGCTCAGATGTAAGCCCCTTTTTATCTGTCAATATAGTCTAGATGACTCTTGTTCAGGTAGAATAATTGCATTAATATCTTCTTCAATGCTGAGATGTACACCCTCGTACATAAGCCCGAATCCGGCCCTCCGTCAGGCCAGCCTCGCAGGAACCATCACGCATCCCCTCGACCTCACCAAAGCAAATAATAACGATTCCTGATACAATGAACTTTATCGTCGCTCCTAAGAGATCTCTGTCAACTTCATACTCGAGGTGACCTATCCCCGTGGCCCTTTTATGAGCATGATGAGAGTATGAAGTTTGTTGACATGGTTGAGTATTCAAGATGTTGAGGTTCTCCAGAAGACTTGCCACTTTGACCGACTCGGGATGTGATCTTGATATTGATGTGTGGCCTCATATGTCAGCATGTTCTGTCCAGCAGGGAGTATAGGCGGTGCGGGCAGTATTTGAGTTACTGGAGTTTCAGAGAGGACACACTGGCGTATGTGTTTTGACGTTGGAGGTTCTGCTAATTTCTGGGCCTGTTTAAGAGGTGGTTGATTAAGTGCTTTCCGGTCTTCCTAATGTATGGGTGCGCGCTGTCCCTTCTATCAGGTGGATTGTGCTAATAGTGACATGGACGTGTTTGTAGCTTGTAGACTCTCCGGATTCATGGGGAAATGGTGGTCATTAAAGTGCAAAGTGATGAGGCAAAACCTCCCGAAAAGAGTTGCAATTACAGGGACTCGTTCGATCGTTGTTTAGATATGCTGTATGCTCGTCCGGTTTCTCAATTTTATGGCATTTATGAGTTATTTCATACATTTGAATTATTGTATGCTTCTTTTCTGACATTAGTTGTATTTCTGGCTTTATATTCAAAGTCTACTTGACTGTTTTGCTTATCTGTTTCATATCTGTTCTTATTAGGAGCGGCATTCGCAAGATTGTATACTAGAATATATCTGATATACCCTTCATATTCTGGATCCCGAGCCACACTTTGTGTTATTTCGTTATGCTTCCCCACGGAAGATCTGGAACGTTTGAGCACCCCTCTCTGGAACAAATCTCCGGATCTAGATACCTGCTTATCGAATATTGATCTAATTTAATTGTCCGTTAATTCATCTTCGAGCCCCGCCTGGCTTCCTCCATGGATCCGGTAAGAATGGCCATCGAGTCTCGCTCCGAGGCATCTTATATGATGAATGGTGAGTCAAGCCTAGTAAATATAACAATACATAACATTTGATCTGACCCGATCTAGACATCTGAGTGCTATTCAATGAATGTTCCTGTGGCACGTATAAACTTTAGAGTTGAACAACGACAGCTTACCTATGGGAAATATGCACTAAGTCGGACAATTCAGCCTACAGTGCCCCCAGATGTTGGCACAGCGCTGTGCTTCAGCGCCAAGTTGCATAGCCCTTATCAGGTGGCGATGCAAAACCTCCTGAAAAGGGTTTTAACTACAAGGACTCCTTCGATCGTTGTTGAGATATGCTGTATGCTCGTACGTTTTTTTTTTTCTTTTTCAATTTTATGGCATTTATGAATTATTTCATACATTTGAATTATTTTGTGCTTCTTTTCTCACAATAGTTGTACTTGTGGCTTTATATTCAAAGTCTGCTTGATTGTTTTGCTTATCTGTTTCATATCTATTCTTATTAGGAGCGGCATTCGGAAGCTTGTATACTAGAATATATCTGATATACCCTTCATATTCTGGATCCCGAGCTACACTTTCTGTTCTTTCATTTTGGTTCCTCAAGGAAGGAACGTTTGAGCACCGCTCTCTGGAGCAAATCTCCAGATATAGATATCTCCTTGTCTAATATTGATCTAATGTACTTCAAGCCCCGCGTGCCTTCCTCCATGGGTCCAGTAAGAATGGCCATCGAGTGTCGCCCCAAGGCATCCTATATGATGAATGGTGAGTCAAGCCTAGTAAATATAACAATACATAACATTTGATCTGACCCGATCTGGACATCTGAGTGCTACTCAGTGAGTGTTCTTGTGTCACGTATAAGTTTTAGAGTTTAACAACGACTGAGGGAAATATGTACGAAGTCGGACAATTCAGCCTGCACTGCCCCTAGATGTTGGCAAAGCGGTGTCCTTCAGCGCCAAGTTGCACAGCGCTGTCCTGCAGCGCCAAGTTGCACAGCGCTGTACTTCAGCGCCAAGTTGCACACCGCTCTGCTTCAACGCCAAGTTGCACAGCCCTTATCAACTCGCGTATAACATCAGCCTTTTGCATCTCGAACCACCTCAATCCTTCGCCGCCGCCCTTCACATCATGAAAGTTCAAAGTTCCATCTTTCGGTTGGGAGATAAGCACCACAATTCGAGTATCCCTCAGCCTGAGGAGAATGAAGTATCCAACGCCGAGGGATCAATAGGGCACAGGGTTTTTGAGGCTGCAGAGGTGTTCGAGGGCTATGATCTGAATTGTGCTGGTGAACACGTCTCGGATGCATGGCCGGGTGACGCAGAGCTTGAAAGGGTTGTCACATCTGCTGCAACGAATTTACTTCCCGAACAATTACCTCCTACCACGGCTACACGAACCTCAACACTCATGAGTCACCCATCGAATGCACCCTCAACAATGCGAATGAAACACATAAGGTCGAATGCTAATGATTCAAATGCAGGGTATGTGTTTTGTTCGCTTCCCGTTTATTCCTCCATGAAACCTTAATAATTCTTATTAAAATACTCTTAATGTGCGCCGGGATGTTTTTACACCACAGCTCTCGTCCTATCTTGAACATTTTTAAACGCATATTACGGCTTCAGCAGAACAGCGGCAGCAGGATTAGAGAACCTCAAAGCAAGAAAACAAGCGGTCAAATGTATCAAGGTATGCCCCATCTGGTATCCTTAATATTCCGTCCTTGTACACCTTCCCATCATGTCAGAAGGACAATCTCCATCTTCGCCGTTAATAAACTTCAAAATGAAAGAGAGCCAAATCTGTGAACCTGCATGTTGAACAATTTGGCATATACGAGGTGCTGAAACAGGTCCCATTGTCTGTTGCAGATGCCGCCAAGGGAAATGTGAATATACATATAGGAGGTGAGATTATCTTTATTCCAGCCAGCGATTCACCTCTGAGAGCACATGCACCCTGAAGGTATGAATAGTCAGCCAATACCCATGTCCTCAGATCCCTTGGATAATCCTGATGCATGTAACATTGGAGTTTTTTTGGAAAAGCAGTGTGCTGAATGCCGGATCCTAGATACTCACTTACATGCAGAATGATATCAACCTGCTGCAGACGATTACATAATCAACAGCATATCTATGGCTCTGACAAAACAAATTTTGTTATAGTAAAGCTGTGATGGCAGGGAAGGTCTAATAAGACTGATAACTGACACACAGAGCAACAAGTGCCTTTGGGGCTTGTCAATATGGATGCTAAAGACATGTATATAACAAAGTAACTACTAACCTTTGGGGCTTGTCAATATGGATGCTAAAGACGTCATCACGCAAACACTTGATCTTCAGACCAAGCTGTGTCTCTGCCCAAGCCTTGTACTGCTTAAATGCCGCAAACACCTCATCCTTAGTGCGAAGAGGGTGGAAAGAGCGAAAGCGAGTCTTGTCATCAATGAACAGAACCCAATATCTGTACCCAGAATGGGTGCGCACAGGGAGAGGTCCATGGAGATCAGTGTGGACAAGGTCAAGTGGCTTAGATGCACGAGTGGATGAAGAAGGAAAGGGATTCTGATGTTGCTTCCCAGCAAGACATGGTTCGCAAACAGTATCAGGGTTTTGCTTTGACTTGAGCACCAAACCGTCCACCAGATCACCCTTGACAAGGCGTTTGACACTCTCTAGGTTCATATGGGCAAGACGACGATGCCAGAGAGAGATATCCATGACACAAGTGCTGGAAAAGTTCACAGACTCGGACACAGGAATGGTAGAACCATCAAGGAGAGCAGTGTTGTGAGAGTTTACAGAGGTGGTGAAGAGAAGGTTGCCGCTCTGAGTGAATGTAATGCGATCATGGACAATGGTAACAGTGAACTGCTTTTGACGAGTGAGGTATAAGACAGAGAGCAGATTGTTGCGCAATGCAGGAACATGGAGCACTCAAGTAAACTCTAAAGTGCGCTTCCGAACACCATCTACCACCGGTGAAAATTGGAGAGTGCCAACTCCAGTAGAATAGACGACTTGGTGGTCTGCAAGTTGAATGGGAATGACAAGTGGACGAAAATTGCCTATCCAGTGTCGATGAGGAGTCATGTGAGATGTAGCACCGGTGTCTGCAATCCAATCAAACTCAGCATTGAGCTGAAGCGGTGTGGATAAGAGTGCAAAGGCAGAAAATGATGCAGCACTTGGATTTTCATCAAATTCAACATCAGGG
>QLPG01001480.1:0-19003 GCA_003314385.1 Gomphus sp. MG54 | reverse complement strand
ATGTTGGAGGGGATTAAATACCTTAATTTGAGTTCTCATGAAAGATAAGGTTACCATAGGAACCATCTATCAAGGGTTGCATGTTATATAATACATGGAGCATCAGATTCTGATTGTTCTGACACCATCTCACAAAACTGAGTCAATGGGCCCTTGATTTGAATTGCCCATATCTTCATCACCCCTGATCTGAATTACATAATTTTTCAATGGTTGCATAGCCCTGATCAGATTCTTTCTTTGATAAACCAACATCTTTTTCATATATGTTTTGCATTCAAAGCTATTCAATGAATAGTCGAAAAGCACCAAACATTGACTCAGTTTTGTGAGTCACTGTAGGTCACCAGGTCAGGTGTCCTTGGGTGCAGGTGCAGGTCAAGCTGAGAGTACCCACAACCAGGCCTACAACCTGGTCAAATCCATGGTGTCATGCATACACATATGATATAAGCATGCCACACATGTACACATATGACTCGAACATGCTGTATGTGCCATACATGCATGTGCTATACATGCCATATGTGTATGCATGCAGGTGTGGTGTGCACCTGACACCTGTTGACCCATGGGTTGACAGGTTTGGGTTTCCCATGGGTTGGGTATGGGTCACCCACATTTGACCTGTGGTTGACCCATGCTTTTCCCTAGGTATGAACATGATTATTATACTGACACTTGGCCAGGGGCGGGAGGTCATCACAGTTGTCCTGCCTTTGATTGATGAAGAGCCAAAGGTACTGTTCTAGCTCTTGGTTCACCTGCTCAGTTTGCCCATCCATCTATGGGTGATAGGCTGTAGAGGCTGCCAAGTGAATACCTTATAAGAAATAGAGCTCTCAGTAAACTCACAAACAAATTGCACCCCTCAGTTAGACACTACCACTCTTGGCAGGCTGTATAGCTTCCATATGTATGTAGTGTAGGAAGAGTTGTGCTACCCCTGCTGCCATTATAGTTGTGTGTGTTGGTATAAAGTGTGCTCACTTGGACACCAAGTCTACTACATTCATTATGGCATCATATCCATGTATGTCAGGCAGCTCTACTATGAAGTCTACCCTTATCGTGTCCTATTGTGCCTCAGGGACTGGGAGTAGATAGGGAATGGCATGGATCACCCATGGGTCAAATGTAGGTGACCCACACCTGACCCATGAGAAGCCCAAACCCATCAACCCATGGGTTTTTTCCCATGGGTTGATAGGTCTCAGGTGCATGCCACACCTGCATTGAATATGTTGCATATGTCGTGTATGTGGCAGCATGTGCATGTACTGGTGTTGCATGTGCATATGGGTGTTGTATGTATGTGTCAAGTGTCGGTTACTGACAGACTTTGGTACTGCCGAGGGGTGTTGTCGAAAGGTCGGGCAGACTATGGCCAAGTCCTTCAGGCCAAGAGTAGTGGCGTTGGCTTCAATGTACTCGTGTGTTGCACCCTACTTGCCATGCGTGCCACTGTATTTGCAACAGACAGATACTCTGGGGGATGCTGAGGATGCCAGCCCAAGTCGAGGACTTAACAGAGGAGAAGAAGGTAGTGATGAGATTATGAGCAAGTACAGTAGGATTGAAGAATTCTTTAGGCAGCTATTTAATTTATCTCCTCAGTGTAGTCAATAACTAAGTATATATTCGGAAAATATACCTATTTAATTTATCTTACAAAAGAATAAAAAGAAAAGCAGCCTTAAAGGCTTGTACAATATATTATACAACTCACCTCCTCAGTGTAGTCAATAACTGAGGAGGGAGGCTTGCGTGGGTCATGTCTCACCTGCATATACCTTGCAGCCAGCCCTTGACCCTATCGAAGGTTTGAGCCAGGCTGCCAGTTCCAAATCCAGGGAGCTGGCCACGCTAGTCGCGTCGTGCGTGGACAAGCACCCGTAAGTAGCATACATAGTAGAATACAAATAACTCCCTCAATAATGAGGGTAAAAATACAAGTAAAATTGAGAAAAATTAAGAGATCAAAAGCGCACTGAATGGTACCGAAATCCATATAATATTACAGTATATTGAGGTTGGTCTCTCAGGGGTGAGATGCTAGTTTGCACCCAACAGGTAGAAGGGCCTAAGCCTAGTCGATACCCAGAATGAGGAAATATGTACATGCATGTCCTACTTATATAGGTTAAGAAGTGACATGTGGAATAAGGAATGTGGGACAATAAGGTATGCAGAGCATGTGGTTATTGTCCACAATGAGTGAAATTAGAATAAGAAATGTAAGACGGGGTTAAAACAATAAAAGACAGAATAATAGGACATGCCCTAGGATAGGACAATAGGAAATGCCCAATTATAAAACAAGGCTGTAGCTGAGGATAACACAAGGGCAGGAAGTCCCGAGGTGGGGCGGACCGAGGGGTGAGGAGTAGGCGTGGGATGGGAATGAGGAATGTGACCGATATGTGTGTCTGGCTGAGAACAACTCATTGAATGGTTTGTACTTGATTACTAATGGTGTATTTTAGTCGGTACCGTCGAGTTAGCAGATCCTCGGTACATGTACTTGACATCATGTATGGGCATTGCATGTGTGTACGGGCGTTGCATATGTTGCGTTAGTCATGGCATGTATGCATACGTCACATACATAGTGGCGCGTTCACATACGGGTGTTGCATACATTGCATTCATTGAGACACATGTGCGTACATCATGTACATTGCATTCGTGGTGTTTCATGCACATATGGCACGTTCGTCACATTTGGGGCATTGCGTTTTTGTCAGCACATGCATGTATACATAAGTCGCATTTGTGTCAGAGTTGATGCCCTAGGTTGGGCCCAGGTCACAGGTGCTCACGGCTT
Source organism: Gomphus sp. MG54 (assembly GCA_003314385.1). NCBI lineage: Eukaryota > Fungi > Basidiomycota > Agaricomycetes > Gomphales > Gomphaceae > Gomphus > Gomphus sp. MG54. The sequence goes on along the minus strand of QLPG01001480.1, from coordinate 16,176 downwards.
GACCTGCACCCACACCCAAGGACACCTGACCCGGTGACCTGTGTGGGTTAGTCTGACCCATGCATTTCCCTAGGAGTAGATAGAGCTTGCCAATGGGGTGCTGCCTCTGGGTCTTTATCTATAGGCACAAGGTATACTCACTGATATACTGAGACATATGGGGCCATCAGTAGTTTTGAGACATAAGCTCTAGGGTCTTCTAGCAGCCAGGGTGGCTGACTAGCTTAGAGTCATGATGCTGGGCTACAATCTATAGTTGGAGATCCCTGATGTCTGAGACATATGCCATGCCTCCAAAACTAGTGTTTTTCCTCCTGCTTCTCGTAACTTCTGCACTGCCTCTGCCATCTCATCCTCTAATGCTCCCTTACTGAATGCCTTCTTCAGCTCTCAAGTAAACTCATGCTCATCCACTTCCAATTCCAGCCCTTCAAGTGCCCATACTGTGAACAATTTGGGATAAAGCAATACCAGGTTGCTGTGGTCACCAGCTCCTAAGCCATGGTTTGGCAGACATGATAGGGAATCAGACTTTCCCATTGTCACTCTTGGTCAGCACTGCAGGTCAAAGTTGAAATGTGAGAGGTAGAGTGACCAGCAGCCCTGTCATTGGTTCAAACTTTTCAAAGATTGGAAGTATTCCAGGTTTTTGTTATTGGTCCAGATCTTGATGTGATGTCTGGATTCTTCAAGGAAGTGCCTCTACTCTTCTAAGGCCTGGATGATTGCAAGCATCTCCTTGTCATGGATTTTGTAATTTCTTTCCACCAGGGAGAGACTTTTCAAGTAGAAGGCAATTGGGTGCCACTTGTCATCCTTGGGTGACTGCTGTGAGAGGACCACTCCTGTAGTAACATTGAAACTATCCACCTCTACTTGATAGGGTCAGCTGTTAGCAGCAAGCCCAAAAACAAGTGCCATCATGAACCTCCTCTTAAGCCCTTCAAAGGCCACCTGCTCTGCATCTTCCCAATCTACTTCACATCCTTCTTCATGAGCTTGAACAATGTCCTTACATGGTGCAAGAACCCTTCGTTAAATTTCTTGTAGAAGTTAGTGAAGCCAAGGAAGGCCTGAACCTCTTTTTAGTTAGATGGGGTTGGTCAGCCCATGATACCTGCTACCTTGACTGGGTCCATCTCCACTATGCCATGGGATATGATGAGGCCCAGATATTCAATCCTTGTTCATTCAAATTCATACTTTTCTGGCTGAAGGTAGAGCTTGTAGGCCCTCAGCCATTCAAGGACCTCCTAGATGACCTGAGGGTGAGTCTCGGTGAAGATGATGACATCATCCAGGTATACACACATGTGTATTTCCACAACAAGATCCTGTCAAGCTTTGGTTACTGACGGACTTTGGTACTGCCGAGGGGTGTTGTCGAAAGGGCGGGCAGACTATGGCCAAGTCCTGCAGGCCAAGAGTAGTGGCATTGGCTTCAACATACTCGTGCATTGCACCCTACTTGCCGTGCATGCCACCAATTTGTAACAGACAGATACTTGGGAGGATGCTGATGATGCTGGCCCAAGTCAAGGACTTAACAGAGGAGAAGAAGGTAGAAGGGCCTAAGCCTAGTCGATACCCAGAAAGAGGAAATATGTACATGCATGTCCTACCTATATAGGTTAAGAAACGACATGTGGAATAAGGAATGTGAGACAACAAGGTATGCAGAGCATGTGGTTATTGTCCACAACAGATAAAATTAGAACAAGGAATGCAAAACAGGGATAGAACAATAGAGGATAGGATAATAGAATTGTGACTCAAGATAGGACAATAGGGAGTGGCCGAGTATAAAACGATGGAGTCGCGACTGAGGATAATACAAGGACAGGAAGTCCCGAGGTGAAGCGGATCGAGGAATAGGCAGATGGTGTGGCAGTTGTGCCAAGCCTAGAATGGTGTACCAAGTGATGTGCATGCAGCATGGACACTTGTATGTGGACGTAGAATGGCTGCTCAGTCAGCACTGCCAAATAACCGGACCCTCGGTATGTGTACTTGACAGATCCTGAAAGATGTCATTCATCATGGTCTGGAACATCTCAGAGCTATTGGTGAGGCCAAAAAACATGACAAGGGGTTCAAAGAGACCTTGGTTCATTTGGATGGCCACCTTCCACTCATCTCCTTTGTCAAGTACATGATACCAAGCTCCAGTTCACTCGGTAGTACCGACCAAATGACCCTTACTGTTTAATCTCACACACCAGTGACAAGTTATTCCTCACTAGTGGTCTTGGCTCAGTACATTCGGTTCATCATTTGTTTCACTCTCCCCATCCCATCCCCTCTACTCTTTGTTATTCTTTCATTCCCCATCATTTCCTTAACCTGTTTCCCCTCAGGACATTTACTATTCACTTATTATTCCATCACAGCCCTATTGTTTTATATTTGGACATTTTCTATTGTTCTATTCTCACTTGCACTCCTACTCTTTTATTCTCAACCACATTTCATTGTTCTATTCTCATCTACATTTTATTGTTCTATTCTAGATCACTGTGGACAATACTTCAACATGGTCTCTATACCTTATTCTTTTCTCCATGTCTTATGCCACCCTTATTCCACATCTCACTTCTTAACCTATATAATTAGCACAATGTATATAGATAGTTGTTTACTCTGAATATTGACTAGGTTTATGCCTTCTTGTCTTCCCTCCTCCTGTCTAAAGTCCTTTACTTGGGCCAGCACTCTTGGTACTCTCCCAGGTTTCCCTTCTGTTTCACATTAGTGGCATGCATGGAAAGTAGGGTGCAATGTGTGAGTACATTGAAGCCAAGCCACTCCAATCAGTCTACAGGACTTGGCCGATTCCTACCAGCACTGTGAAGTTGGCACTATTGTAATAGCTCTCAGCCCACATATCATCAGCAGTACTGGTGCCTGACATCCTTCCTTAATTTGTACATTGTTGAACCCCCACCATAGATCCAACTTGGCAAAGTACTTGGCCCCCCAAAGTTGCACAATGAGTTCCAAGATGATGGGAAGGGGGTGCCAATTCTTCACTGTCATTGTGTTAAGTACTTAGTAACCTTAGACTAGCTACAGGGAACCATCCTTTTTCTTGATAAAGAATACTAGGCTTCCCATAGGAGACTTTGAGAGGCAGATACATCCCATGTAGAGGTTTTCTTGTAGGAATTTGTCTAGTTCCTGCTGCTTGCTTTGGGAGAGTGGGTATAGCTTGCAAGCTGAGAGATTTGCACTAGCTCCAGTTCTATTATGTGATCCCACATCCTCAGCTGAGGAAGAGAGTCAAAGCACTCTTTCTTGAAGAAGTCACTGAAGTCCTGAAGATAGGGCAGGATCATTCCTGTCTCCTTTGGGGGAGGGCTCTGGAGGGCTTGCTCAGCTAGTTGTTGCACAGTGGTAGTGGTAGTAGTAGTTGTGGCAATGGTCAAGAATGGGACATTTGGAGGGGCTATGGTTGTGAAGAGGCAATCACCTGGTTTAAGGAAGGGTTCACCATCATCGGCACCTTTGTGGTCCTTGGGGTCATTGTCTATCATACACAGCAAGGGCCCAGCTTGGAGGGCTTGGATTGCCATTTCTTCTTGGCATTCCTTCTGCAACTTGGCTTGGAAGGTATGGTACTGTCAAGATTCGGTGACGCCGAGATATCAGTTAAGTCCTGCAAACCGTTACGGGGTGGCTAGGCTTCAACATGCTCATGCATTGCACCCTGCTGTTTCATGCATGCCACTAATTTAGATAGTGAGAGGAGCCTCGAGAGGATGCCGAGGGCGTCGGCTCAAGCGAAGGACTTTAGAAATAGGTGTAAAGCCCACGATACCATGCTCTGATTTACTCGGCAGTACCAACCAACCAACCCTTACCCATATCATCCCTCACCAGTATGTGGCCTTGGCTCGGTACATTCAGTTCATCATTTGGTTCATTATCCCTATCCCACCCTCCTATTCTTCATTATTCCCTGTCCTTCCCCTTGCCTGTTCACCCTCAGGACACTCACCATTCATTGCCACTCGGCAGTGGCCCTATTGTTTTATGTTCAGCCACTCTCTATTGTTCTATTCTCACTCACTCTTTTGTTCTCAGTCATACCTCATTGTTCTATTATCATCCACATTCCTTGTTCTATTCTTGATCATTGTGGACAATACCTCCACATGATTCTTCATACCTTATTGTTCTCCATTCCTTGTGCCACTCTGTTCCACATCTCACTTATTAGCCTATATAAGTAGCCAATGTATGTAGATGGTTCTTCGTTCTGGAAATCAACTAGGTTTACACCTTCTTGTCCTCCCCTCTCCTGTCCTAAGGGGCCGACACTCTCAGCACTCTCCTGGGTATCCCTCTGTCCTAAATCAGTGGCATGCATGAGAAGTAGGGCGCAACGCATGAGTACGTTGAAGCCATGCCACTATTCCCAGCCTGCAGGACTTGGCCATCCCTCGGCATTCCCGGAGCCTGACAATAGGGAGCAGACAAAGGGGTGTGAATCAATTGATATTCTGAGTGAGGAACTATCTACATACATCCCGCTACTTTTATAGTTAAGAAGCAAGATGTAGAACAGGGTGGCGTAAGGAATGGAGACAATAAGGTATGAGGCAACCACATGGAGGCATTGTCCATAGTGATCAGAAATAGAATAAGGAATGTAAGTGGAATTAGAATAATAGAGTATGGCTGAGAATAAGATAATGAAATGGTGGGCAGGAATAGAACAATAGAGGACGGCCTAAGATAAAACAATGGCAGTGGCCAGGACAATGAGTGGCCGTCATGTTGTTCGGGGGAAATGGGTTAAGGAGTGGATAGGGGGTGAAGGAACAATGAGATGGGGATGTACGAGAGGAGTGGTCCATATGATGTACCGGGTGTACCAAGCCAAGGCCACGTGGTAGTGCGAGATGATGTGGGTAAGGGCCGGTTGGTCGGTATCCCGAGTGAGTCAGTGCTCGGTATTGTGGGCTTGACAATTGGATAGGGTATCTGTTCAGAATGACCTCTTGTGTTTGCCAGTTGACCTTGGGATTGTAATTTGAGAGTCACAGATAGCCAAGGATTATCCTGTACTTCCCTAGATTCATGACTGCAAATATGGCTTGTTCTCAGTGATCTCAACCATATGCTGAATCACTCCACCTTCATTCGGGGTACCATCAACATTATATACTGGCAAGGAATGGGTCAAGGGGCATATAGTCAACCTCTCAGCCATTGTGAACCTGTGGTCTATGAATAGTCCAGTGTTCCCAATATCCAGGAGCATGGTCACACCTTTAACCTTGGCTGTTTTGATAATCTGGATCTCTACCTTGATGTTTAGTGAGTTCAGAGAGGGGGTAGATGCTACTACATATTGTTTTGGGAGGGCCTTTTCCAAGTGTTTTAACCTAGGAGGGGAGATGGGGATTTTGGTGGACTTACTGAGGATGTGTCTTCATCATTTGCAGCTGAGGGTTTATCATCTGAGGACTGGGTTGTATTTTCCATATCAGAGTCTATAGACAGAGCAGCAAAACAGTTAAACCAAGGTAGCAAGGGCACATCCTTCACTTGCTACCTTGGGAAAAATCCTCTGGTTCTACCTCTTCATTCCTTTTGCCCTCAGTTGCCTCCTGAACATCAGCAGCAACCATCCAGTACTCCATCAGCTCTTCATGCTCCTCAGATATCATAAAGTGGATGTCATACACCTGGTGGCATTCTTGGGCAAAGTGACCTATCTTGCCACATTGTCAGAATATGAGGGGCAGGGTATTTTGGCTGCATCAACATCCATCGGCATGGGTCCTGGGGGTGGAACTGAGTATAACAGGGCCAATGGTACTGGTGCTCTGGGGAGTGTGTGTATGGCCTGCTTTGTCAGAGGTTTGCCAATTTTTTGAGTAGCCTATGGTAGGTAAATGTGCAAGGTGATGAATTGGGGTCCTTGGAAAGCTTCATTTGCTATATGACTGCCCTTGCAGCCATGTACCATGCCAAGACATCGTCATCTTTTGGCCTCCCATCCAATATTAGTGCAATGTGGCTCTGGATCATGGGGTTGAGCCCTCAGTGGAATTTCATTGACCATCAGAGTATTTGGCTTCCTTGATCAGATCTTCAAATTGGTTGATATACTCATTGACTGAGCATCTGCCCTGGTGGTATTGCCATGATTCCAACTGATTTGCTACATTGGTAGCTTCATGCAGGGGGTAGAAGTGCTGCCTAAAGGCTTTGATAAATGCCTTCCAGTTTGTATAGAGGGGCCTGCCTGTTTTTGCCTCATGGGAAAATACTCAGGCAGTGAATATTGCTGCCCTCCCAGATGTCATAAAAGATATTTCCCAGAGGATCTGGGACTGCTTGTCAGGGAAATCACTTTCACAAGCACCAAGGTAGAGAGTGTATGACTGCATGAACAACCATCCATTTGATGGCAGGGAAGGTCTAATAAGACTGATAACTGACACACAGAGCAACAAGTGCCTTTGGGGCTTGTCAATATGGATGCTAAAGACAAGTATATAACAAAGTAACTACTAACCTTTGGGGCTTGTCAATATGGATGCTAAAGACAAGGCCCAAAGGTGCGCAATGGTGCGTCGTTATGGGCGCTTATTTAAGCGCCAGAGAACGCACATGCAAAAGAGAAAAGCACAAAAGAGAACCAAAGATGCAAGTGCAAAACACAAATGCAGGGGAATAAAATCATGACCCAACACCATTTGCTCGGTCACCATCACACTTGGAGGGCCTCGTGGACTCAGCTGTGTGCTTTGGAGACTGGCAGGTGTGGGTTGGCAGGCCTGTCACTAGGCTCATCCTGGTGGTCTGCAATGCATTCAACCTTACCTCCATGCCCTGTTCTATACCAGCCAGTCAGTCCAGTATTTCATGGGAAAATGGTAAATCCATGGAGGGTAGGATGTTATTATCAGGTAAATGAGAGGGGGCTATCATCACCATTTCTGAAGAAATTCAATTTGGAGTCAGGTGGTTAGGGCAGCTGATACATATAGGGGAGATTTTTCTACTATAAGGGAAACCTAAGCAGGAATTCTGCCCTTGGGTGGCACACTGGTAAAGGGGGATCCAAAGAGTTTAGTACAGAACCTCTGTACACAGTAACTAGCATACCTGGCAAAGGGGGATCCAAAGAGAAAACTCTAGGGAACCCATTTCCCACTAACTATGGATATATAAGTACCATTGCTATGACACTCTGCTCATATCAGGCATCGCTCTCTGCATTGGTTGAGAGAAGAACATGGCTGGTGACTGCTGAAGGTGTGGCTGATAGCTGCAGTTGGTGCCTACTGATGGTAGCTGCCAGCTATAATCCATGCTCAGTGTGTATCTTGGTCGGTATAGTTGGGAGTGTACTGAACAAATCTTGGTTGGTAGGTATGAACCTTGGTTGGTGTGGCATCTGTCAGGACCTATTCTCAGGAGTTCCCCTGACAGGAATGAAAGTACAAGGGGCTGAACAAACTTTGTGACCAAGCTGCTGTAGGATCTGAATGGAATCTTGAGTAGATATTGATGCACTTCCATTTCAGGAAATAGTGAGTGGGGTTGAGTCAAATGGTAAGATAAAGGAAATGAAATTGAAAGGTGTTTACCAACAAAGGTCAGGTGAAGTTTCAACCAGTGAATGGTGGGCATGATGTCTGGTCAGAGGATTAGTGATAAAAGTTGTATAGACTAGGGTGAATGGATAGGTGGGATTGGCTGAGAATAGAGGCATGACTATGTGAGATGAGTGGAATTATCCTTAAAGGGAAATGCATCCATGTGCTTTGAGCCAGAGATGAGGGCAGATATGACTTTGGTGAGGTCATAACACCTGCTTGGCCTGCATCTGGGCCTCTTTAACCTGGGCTGCCTTCTATACCCTCTCTCACTCCTCCTCCTCTTTCCTCCTTTCAACTTCTCCTCCTCTATTAAGGAGAGAGAATGACATAGTTGTAAATCCTAATGTAATATCTCCCAGTGTTGGCACATTGGCAAGGTTCTGAATAGTGTACAGCTTCAACTTATGTGTTGCACCCACTGGATGACAATGGACCCTAATGTTGTATAGACAGAATGTAATAGTGAGACAAAAAATAAGATGGGAGTGAATGGAGGAAGCTTAGTTGAAATCTTAGTTGATTTTCTGACTGAAGAGCAGACTACTGAATGTACAAGATCTTATACTACTTGCTTATCTATGAGAAGTTGAATAGATTCCTATAATAGATGAGAAAGTCCAAAGATCAAAAGTACAAGAGTAGAATGCTATGTCCCAATCTTGATCTCCTCTGTGATAGCATGGGATGCGACCTCATCCTAATATCCAATGGAGTTACCCTATAAGAAATATAGCAATGGATTGGATATTCAGAAATAGAAATAACAGAATGGAATTGTAAATAAGGAAAGTGGAGTGGAACATATAAGGAAATATTAAAAGTCATAATGGCAAAGTGGTTAATAGAAATACTGAGAGCAGATGTGCCAGCATATGGAGGATGGATGTAATAAGTGGAGTGTAATTGATTGTTGTATGTGATGCCAAGATGGAATAGGCTGAATACATAAGGTGTGAATATAAAGGCTGACGGAATGTATGGCTGAAAAGGTGAACAAGGTGGAATTAGGCTGACTGTGGTTGGTCTGAATAATCAGGGATGTCAGTGTAGTGGCTCCTAATATGCCCTTGCCTCCCTTCCACTCCTCCTCCTCCTGTCCCTTCCAGTGCTACTTGGTGTGCTCTTCTATATACTGTTCAAACAGCTATTCATAGGAACAGTGAGTGACAAAAGATGGTGGTGCACATGTGATTTGAAAGGTTGATGAGCTGTTCAGTGTGATCACAAACTATGTTGCAGTAACTGTTCCATCTATATGTCCATCAGTATGACAAGTAGAAGGATTCAGCATTTACCTTGCAAAGCTTGCTTCATTATATTTGTGCCAAGCCTGCCAATTGAAACAAGGTATAAGCAGTATTACACCAGGGGAATGATTTGGAGTGCACCTGTGCCATATGAATCCACAGTTGATGCTCAGCTCAAATCAGGGCATGATGTTCAGGCTATAACAGCAAGATAACAGGTGTCAAAGACTGGGATTAAAATTAAACAATCTGGATATTACAAATTTCTGGAGATAGTATGAAGTATATGATACTAAGCATTAGTTCAGTTGGTCATACCAGCCAAATGATCTCTACCATCTAATCCCACACACAAGTTACAAGTCATTCTTTACTAGTATGTGGTCTCAGCTTAGTATATTTGGTTCATCATCTCAGTTCATTTCCCTTTGTCAAGTACATGATATCGAACATTGGTTTACTTAGTAGTACCAACCGAACAACCCTTACCATTTAATCCCACACACCAGCGACAAGTCATTCTTCACTAGTACATGGTCTTGGCTCGGTACATTTGGCTCATCATTTAGTTCACTCCCTTGATCCCATCTCCTCTATTCTTGTTTATTCATCTATTCCCCATCGTTTCCCTTACCCATTTCCCCTCAGGACATTTTCTATTCACTTATTCTTCAGTCCCAGCCCTGTTGTTTTATATTTGGACATTTTCTATTGGTCTAATTTCACCCACACTTCTATTCTTTTATGTTTGTCCATATTTCATTGTTCTATTCTCAATTACATTTTATTGTTCTATTTCTGATCACTGTGGACAATACTTCTACATAGTCTCCATACCTTATTCTTTTTTCCATGTCTTATGCCACCCTGATTACACATCTCACTTCTTAACCTATATAAGTAGCACATGTATGTAGATAGTTCTTTGTTCTAAATATTGACTTAGCATATGCCTCCTTACCTTCCCTTCTCCAGTCTGAAGTCTCTTACTTGGGCTGACACTCTTGGCACTCTCCCTGGTCTCCCTTCTGTCTGAAAACAGTGGCACACATGGAAAGTAGGGTGCAATGAATGAGTACGTTGAAGCTAAGCCACTCTGATTGGTCTACAGGACTTGGCCAATTCCCTCCAGCATCATGAAGTTGGTACTATTGTAATAGTACTTGGCCTACACATCATTGGCATTCCTGGTGCTTGACACCCTTCATCCCATCCCTTCTATCTTTGCTTATTCTTTTATGCATATTGTTTCTATCATTTTTGACTATGTTCTATTGTTCTATGTAACATATGGATGTAGATCCTTCTTCATTCTGAATATCAACTTTACAACCCCTTATCCTTCTGTCCTAAGTGCTTACTTGGGCTGAAACCCTCGGCATCCTCCTGAGTCATCTTCTTTCTGAAATCACTGGCTACATGGAAGTAGGGTGAAATGCATGAGTATGTTGAAGCCAGCCACATCCATTCAGTCTATTGAACTTGGCTGATATCCCACCAGCATTATGTAGTTGGGACTTTTGCATTAGTACTTGGCCCATGCATCCTTGGCACTTTGGTGTTTAACAGATAGAAGGATTATGATATTTTTCCACAGAAGTTATAGATAATGAAAGTGTTAAGAACATGAGTGGCAAGGTTCTTAGTGTATAAAGCTTGGCGAGTTGAAACTTTGCAGAGGTATGGGAATGGGGCTTGGCTTCAGCTTATGTGCTGCACCTTCCAAATTCCATTAGTCCCTAACTTTAGGCAGAAGTTTAGAGTAGAGCAAGGTTTGCCTGGTCAAATTCTAAGTTGATTATCAGACTACCAAACTTCTACGTTACATACATATTTCATACTAGTACATATTTCAAATTTCAGTAGGGCTTAGCAACCAAGAATAAGGGGAGACACAAATGGGGAAGGTCTCAAGTACTGTACCAAGACACATCTATTCGGCATTGCCGACCGAGCAATCATCCTATATCCACGACCAAGTACCCGCGTTGCATGCATGGCACTTGGTACGACGGTTTTGGCTTGGCATGTCCACCATCCACACTCCCTGTCCCCACCCCTCATCCCTTTTCACCTCAGGACTTCTTGTCCTTGTATTATCCTCGGTTACGAGCCTTGTCTTATAGTCTGGCACCTCCTATTGTCCTATCTTCAGGCACATTCTATTATCCTGTCTTTTATTGTTCTATCCCCGCATTGCATTCCTTATTCTAATTTTATTCATTGTGGACAATAACCACATGCTCTGCATACCTTATTGTTCCACATTCCTTATTCCACATGTTGCTTCTTAACCTATATAAGTAGGACATGGATGTACATATTTCCTCATTCTGGGTATCGACTAGGCTTAGGCCCTTCTACCTTCTCCTCCTCTGTTAAGTCCTCGACTTGGGCTGGAATTCTCAGCATCCCCCTGAGTATCTGTCTGTTGCAAATACAGTGGCACACACAGCAAGTAGGGTACAATGCACGAGTATGTTGAAGCCAATGCCACTACTCTTGGCCTGCAGGACTTGGCCATAGTCCGCCTGACCTTTCGCCAACACCCCTTGGCAGTACCAAAGTCCGTCAGTACCTGACGCTTGACAGAAGGGGTCTCTGATTGAAAGAACAAGGAAGTGAAATTACAAGGGGCTTGAGTGAACTTTGTAACCAAGCCACTGTGAGATCTGAACAGTGCAATTACCAGTAGGACAACTGGGCAGACCTCCTCCCAATGGTGGAATTTGCCTACAACAATGCTCCAAATGCCATGGCCAAGATCTCCCCCTTCTTTGCCAACAAGGGATACCACCCGGATATCACCTTCCACCCCAAACAAAACCTGGCCTCCTCAAGGGCACATGACTTTGCCGTAGACCTAGATGAACTACACCAAGAACTCCACAGAAACATATCAGCTGCCCAGCAATGCTATGCCACCTCCACAGACCTTGGGTGGGATCTTGATGTACTTCCATTTTAGGAATTGACGAGGGGAGTTGGGCTGATTGGTGAAGTAAAGGGATGGAAATTAAAGGGTGTTTATCAATGAGGGTCAGGCAAAGTTTTGACCAGTGAATGGTGGGCAAGATGTCTGGTCAGAGGAAAGGGTTTCCGATCAGAGAGCTGCAAATTGGCAAAGGTTTGTTGGTAGGCAAATGAATGGGCTTTTCAGAGCACGAGGATGTGCCCATGTGTGACGTGTGGCTTTCCCTGGAAAGGAAATGTCGTCCTCATGTTTGAACGGAAATGACTTCAGTGGGGTTATGACAGAAAGCAGGAGTGAGAGTATTGTAAAAAGACCAATACTGGTGAATTAGATAAATGTCAAGACCATGCATTGCAATCTGAGAGTCTCCCGCTGTGAATTTTGGAGAAGTCGACACATTTATGGTCCACAATTATATAAGCATGATTGTTTGGGTCAAGGTTCAACATCAAGTTCAGTGGCTGAGGTGTTGGAAAACATTAGGAGTGTAATGGTGTTGAGGTCAGGCAATGCACATTGCCTGAGGTCCTGGTGAACAGGTAATCATAATTTTGGGTAGCTGAGGAGCCATGGTGAATATTGAGGGCTGATGTTGAGAGAGATGCGCTTGGTTAATGTGTGTGATAATGGCTAAGTCAAGTATGAGGAGCAAGCGAGAGTAATCAGAAAATTTGGGAGAACAGCAAAATTTGTTTAGCATTATATGAATCATCGGAAGGAAAATTATGGCCAAACAGGATTGAGATCTACAATAACTACCTGCCCTGATTGATATCCAAAACATGCTTTGGAATTAGAGAATGAATATGTATAAAAGCCACGAAACTCAGGGGGGAAGTAGCAAGGTGCACATGGAGGGTCTGTAAGAATCCAGTCCTTATCGGAAGATAGGGAGACAAGATGCTCCTCCCGGGCGACGATTTGAAACGCACCTCTGAAGATATGGGTGACTCGGCTAAGGTCTGGCAATAGGATGGATTCAGATTCAAACAATCGAGTCGATTCGCCGGTGCTGAGATTCCAGATACAAACTGAATAATCCATTGCACCGAAGACTACTTGTGTTCCATCAAGTAAAAAGGCAACGGATGTCACCCGATAGAGATGTCTCCCAAGTATATGCTCTGTTAACCCGGTAGTCGCATCCCATATCCGGACTGAGCAGTCTTGCGAACCAGACGCAACATGTGCACCATCAAGGGAGAACGCAACACACCACACGGAATCTGAATGTCTCTCAAGTATCAGCTCGACCGTCACTGTCCTGGTATTCCAAATCCGGACAGAGTGGTCGTCTGAACCAGAAACCACACGTGTCCCGCCAGGTGAAAATGCAACACACCGCACCGCGGCTGAATGGCCCATCAGTGTGTGGCTTAACCTGCCTGTAGCCACGCTCCATATCCGCACTGACTTGTCATGCGAACTAGAAGCGATTTGCTTCCCAGCAGGGGAGAAGGCCACACAATCCACATAATCGGTATGACCCTGCAGCACACGCTCCACCGCTCCCGTGCTGGCATTCCAGAACCGAATTGAGTTGTCTGATGACCCAGAGACGACCCGTGTGCCATCAGGGGAGAATGCCACTGACGTCACCCAACGAGAGTGTCCTCTCAGTCCGCGTTCTCTCTTCCAGAGAATCACTTGGAAAAGGGGAGATGTGTTGCGTGGTCTTTCACGTGAGACTGTGCTCGATTTTAATTGCTTCACATTCCAAATCCGGACAGAGCAATCGAGCGACCCAGACACAATGCATGAACCATCAGGCGAGAACGCAACAGACTGCACTTGACTCGCATGTCCCTTGAGTACGTGCTCTCTTCTTCCAGTTGCGGCATTCCAGATGCAGATCGAAGAGTCAACCAAGCCAGTCACGATTCGTGTCCCGTGAGGTGAGAAGGCAACAGAAATCACCGGACTAGGAGGACCCTCCAGTATGCACTCAATCTCCCCGCTGGTAGCATTCCAGATACGGACTGAGCTGTCATTGGAGCCAGACACAACACGTGACCCGTCGGGGGAGAAAGCGACGGAATTCACACAATGTGAATGACCCTCCAATATGTGGTCGATCTCTCCGTTCGCTTCATTCCAGATTCGCACCGTCTTATCTTTCGACCCAGACACGACACGAGTACCATCATGCGAGAAAGCCACAGAGGTTACCCAACTGGAATGCCCCATTAGTTCCCGCTCTGTCTCCCCAGCAACCACACTCCAGATCCGAATGGACTTCCACGACCCAGACACGATACGCATTCCATGAGGTGAGAAATCCACAGACCACACTGCATCCGAATGTCCCTCATATATGCGCACAGTCTCTCCTGTGTTTGCATCCCAGATCCGCACTGACTTGTCCCTCGAACCAGACACGACACGTGTCCCATCATGCGAGATGGAAACACAGTGCACCATGTCTGAATGCCCCTCCAGAATGCGTTCCAACTCTCCCGTAGCGTTGTCCCAAATACGAACAGACTTGTCCCAGGACCCAGATACAACTCGGCTGCCGTCACTAGAGAACATCACATAGGATACGGTTGCACGGTGTCGCATGATATGCTCGGATGTCATCCCCCATGACTCCGCCAGACCCACGACGACCTTAGCTTGAGGTATGCTGCACAAGTATATCGCATATTTCTGTCGGAGTAGGGATTGTTTGGGAATCCATGTCAACGCCGAGCAATAGGTGTTGAGGCAGTGATGGCTTATGGCCTCAAATCCCATCTGGAGGCATCGACGAGCATCATCGAACAATAGCCAGTGCTGATCGTGCATCGTCCAGTATTTCTGTAATATTCATGAGCTAGAATTCATGTCCAAACAGCAAACTCACTGATATCGCTTTTGTTGCCTTGCGAAGAGACTTGACACCCGAATCTAGCTCACCGAATGCACTGAGGCACTCGAACCAGTGCAATATGTGGTTATCGGCAAATTCAGAAACACCGTCGAGCATTGTTGACGGACCTCCAGAGCAAAACGCTTCTAGAAGATGAAATGCCCAATACACGCACGAGTATCGCAGAGCCTCCGGAATAATGCCCGGATCGGTGATGTCAAGCCGGTGTATCGCAATTCTATCTTCAGACAAGTCACAAATATTATAACGAAGTGACTTGTTCATGCATCGAAGACAGCTGGTGGCCAGTTTATGGTGTGCATCCAATTCGTCTACGCTGTGTGCTAGGCAGCGCTTGGGATCGACGATGAATTCACGGAATGAGGCGTGGAAGATTGTGACATGTCCATCATTGGTAGATGGGATATGGATTACCGAACGAAATCGAGATAGGTCAATCTGAACCTCATGGCATGTCTTCTCTAACAAGGAAGCGATCCCGGTGATGGAGAGTGGGATTTGCACACAGACCACCGCGGCAAGCAATTCCTGTCTCGCCATCTTTTCTGAGTCAATAAGGAGATTCCTGAATGCTTCCTCCACAATTAAATTGTAGAAACTGTCCAGAGACGGGAGAGGCAACGCCGAGTGTGTGAGTGAAGTTATACGCGTCTTTGGATTTACGTCCGTGTCATCGATATACCGTACCGCAGTAGCAGCGTATATGAATAATCCATCTGACTTGTCAAGAAGAGTCTTGACTTCGGGTTCGGTTGGCCAGGGAAGATTAGCCTCAGAATATCCGTGCTTCGTCGCGATCTTTGACAGTGAAGATCTTAGGTACGTTTCAATATCGGTTTTTTCGTCGTCCAGCAATGATCCTGTGTGAAGGGAAATTTCCTGAAGAGGAGATGCAGGACTGTGATGGAAGGACACAGTGATCCAGGACTCAGGTCGACTTGTAATAAAAAATTTGAGTGGTATATCCACTACACCATCCAGGATCGTCTTTATAAATAGCTTTACTCTCCTAGGTTCCAAGCATTCATCCAATGCATCTATGACAACAATATTGTCAAGTAGATTTTGGTTTTCTGCACATAGCCTCATGGGCTTTATCACCAGGGACATGAACTGGTCAGATATGGAGTTGAGATTGGCTACATCAGGTGTGTTCATCAGGAGATTGTGCATTACTGTTCGGAGCCGGGGGATAGATTGAGCAAGCATGCTGGCAATTGTAGGAATTATCCGTGTTACATCAGTTAATGCTGAGCTTGAGCGAGAACAAAAAAAGCTGGCTCCAAGGATCTTCTGCTGATCTAAACGTTGGCTGAGAGTGTGGGCGATGCTTGTCTTTCCCGTCCCGAGCTGACCGTTTAGCCAGTAGACCTTTTCAGCCGAAGCATCGTGCGCCCATCTCTCTAGGTCAGCCAATATCCGTACACGTGTATTCTCCATGCACCCGGGAAATTCGACATCCTC
>QLPG01001477.1:0-11240 GCA_003314385.1 Gomphus sp. MG54 | reverse complement strand
TCTTTTCTAGCATTAAAGCTAGTGACTCCGACATGGATGCCAATATTTGAGTCTTGACAAGCCCCTCTCTAGCCAGCCACTTTTCAAGTCTCTCCTCAGCCTTCTCTAACTTGGCCTCCTCATCATCTGTGAGGACGTGTGCCTTGGGATAAGTGGGAGGATCAGGTGGTCTATCGGCTTTTCCTTCTACATGTGTCAATAGATTTTTGGACTTGAAATAACTCATGAGTTGAGCTCTCCACAGAGACCAATTTGATCCATCTGTAGATAGTCTTCCCATAGTCAATGGGACTTTCTCTGTATGGTCTGCGGGGCCCATAACCTTGATGAGATTATGAGCAAGTACAGTAGGATTGAAGAATTCTTTAGGCACCTATTTAATTTATCTTACAAAAGAATAAAAAGAAAATCAGCCTTAAAGGCTTGTACAATATATTATACAACTCACCTCCTCAGTGTAGTCAATAACTGAGGAGGGAGGCTTGCACGGGTCGTGTCTCACCCACATATACCTTGCAGCCAGCCCTTGACCCTATCGAAGGTTTGAGCCAGGCTGCCGGTTCCAAATCCAGGGAGCCGGCCACGCTAGTCACGTCGTGCGTGGACAAGTGCCCGTAAGTAGCGTACATAGTAGAATACGAATAACTCCCTCAATAATGAGGGTAAAAATACAAGTAAAATTGAGAAAAATTAAGAGATCAAAAGCGCACTGAATAGTACCGAAATCGATATAATATTGCAGTATATTGAGGTTGGTCTCTCAGGGGTGAGATGCTAGTTTGCACCCAACAAGAGTCCCCTGCATCTGCTCCTTGAATTTGTTTATAGATTCAAGGCACAATTGGAGTTAGTGTGGTTCATGGAGATGATAGCTGGTGTCCAGCATGAATGGGGATTATTAGGTCAAGGCATGAACATGATTATTGTACTGGAACTCTGCCAAGGGCAGGAGGTTGTCCCAGTCATCCTGCCTCTCATTTATGAAGAGGTAGAGATATTATTCCAGCTCTGGTTGACTGATTCCATCTGCCCATCCATTTGGGGATGGTTGGCCATAGAGGCTGCCAGGCAAATGCCTAACAATCAGTAGAGTTCTCAGGTGAACTTGCAAACAAATTGCACCCCCCAGTCAGATACCACCACCTTTGGCAGCTTCTGTAGCTTCCATATGTGATGTAGGAAGAGTCACACTGCTCTAGCTGCAGTGATTATAGTGTGGGTTGGTATGAAGTGTGCTCATTTGGTTACCAAGTCTACCATGTTCATAATGGCATCATAGCCATGTGCATTGGGGAGTTCTACCACCAAGTTGACACTGATTTTGTCCCATCATGCTTTGAGGATCAGGAGTGGGTGGAGCTTGCTGATGGGACTTTGTCTTTGAACCTTCATTCAGAGACATAGGCCACACATCCTGGTATACCCACCAACATACTGAGACATGTGGGGCTACCAATAATTCTGGGATACAATCTCTAGAGTCTTCTAGTGACCTGGGTGACCAGTGATCTTAGAGTTATGGTATTGGGCTACAATCTGTTGTCTGAGATCCATCACATTGGAGACATATACCTTTTCCTCAGAAGGTCAACAGGCCATTGGTCTCAGTTCACTTCACCAAGATGAGGGACTTCCCCCCAGTCTCTCATAGCTTCTATACTGCTTCTGCCACCTTGTCTTCTAACACCTCCTTGCTGAATGCTTTCCTCAAATCTTGGGTAATCTCATGTTCTTCTTCCTTGTTAAGTCCACGTGTCGGTGCTGAGCTGAGGACTTCCGGAGGGGTTTTGGGGGGTTCCGAGAAGGTTCCGAGGGAGAGGTCATATTCCGAAGGAGGGGGGGTGAGGGTCCAGATCGGTCAGAATCGGAGTAGTTGGAAGTCGGGAACGCTGGGGGTCTTGGTACAGTTCGCGGTCTAGGGTGATATAAGCGGTTCAAGGTCGTAGGGACTTGGCTTCAACTTATGTGTTGCGCCCTCCTCGATCGTCTGTCCCTAATTTCGGAAAGTCGGAGAGTGTACCAGAAATTAATCGGAAACTGTGACGCAGATTAAGTCGATATTTGTACTAGCGAACAGTCCAGTCGACTGGCAGACTATATACATGTGACTATCCTTGTACTATCTTTGCCGGTCATAAAACAAGGAGAAGGAGAGTACAAGGGGTCAATATAAAGGAGAGAACAAGGGAGTGAGGTACGTGATGGTCCTGCGCATCGGTTATCAAGGTAACGGAACCTTGACTTCAGAGTCTTTGGAGGTTCGGGATCGCGGAACCTCGGAACGCATGTCTGACATCCGGACATCGGTTAGTCAGGCTTGGGTCGATCGGAAAGGTTCCGGAAACGGTGCGGGTGGTTGTGGTGTTCCATGTGGGTTTATTTGGCTGCATGGGCCATAACATTCCTCTAATATGAGTCCTTTGAGGGCCTGTACAGCAAAAAGTTCAGAATATAACAGGACCAAATTGCTATTATTGCCTACTCCAGAGCCATGGTACAGCCGTTGTGATAGGGAATTAGACTTCCCCATCATGACTCCCAGTTGGTGTCATACAGTAAAATGTCATCCCTGTATAAATGCAGTGATTAAGACACCATATGAATGCCTGATGTGCATGCATACATAGTTGACATCAAGCTGATATAAGCCAGGTTAGTGCTGAACTTTGATTATATCAGTAGCTAACTAACAAAATATACAACAGTATTATTCAATGCTTCACTCACTTCCTAGGCTTTTCATGAGGGACACAGTCCATCCATAAATGATTAGATAGGAGATGGGATGACAGGTGATAGGTAGACAGATTGTTAGGTGATGGATGGGTGGGTGATGGATGGATGGATAGGTGGATGATAGGCAGATGGTAGTGTTGAGGAAGGGAATAGTTAGACTCGTAATGTTGACTATAGAGTAGTGAAGTCTGAGGTTTGCAGTTGTAAGGACTTGGCTTCAACTTACAGTGACTTACAAAACTGAGTCAATGTTTGGTGCTTTTGGACTATTCATTGAATAGCTTTAAATATAGAACATATATAAAAAAGGTGTTGGTTCATTAAAGAAAGAATCTGATCAGGGCTATGCAACCATCAAAAAATTATGTGATTCCGGTCAGGGGTGATGAAGATATGGGCAATTCAAATCAAGGGCTCATTGACTCAGTTTTGTGAGAGTGTTAAATCCACGTGTCGATGCTTAGCTAGAGGCTTCTGGAAGGATTTCCAGAGGGTTCTGAATGGTTTCCAAAGGGGTTTGCACTCCAAAGATGGAGGGACTGAGGGTCGTGGGTTTGGGATTGGAATCGGAATGGGGACAGAAAGATGGGAAGCACCGGGGGTCTTAGCACTGTTCACAGTATAGGGTGGTATGAGGAGTTCAAGGTTGCAGGGACTTGGCTTCAACTTATGTGTTGCACCCTCCTTGATCATCTGTCCCTAATTTTAGAAAGTCAAAAAGTTTACCAGAACTTAATCGGAAACTATGATACAGAATTAAGTCGATATTCATACTGGCAAATAGTCCAGCCGACTGGTGACTTATATACATGTATCTAGTTCTTGTACTATCTTTGCCAAGTAAAGACAAGGGGGGGAAGAGAGTACAAGGGGCAATATAAAATGAAGAACAAGGGAGTGAGGTATGCGATGATCCTGCGTGTCATCTATCAAAGGAGCAGAACATTGACTTCGGAATCTTCGGAGGTTTGGAAACACGGAACCTCGGATTGATGCATTGGAAATCTGGAAAGCAGTTATTCAGGCTTTGAGCAGTTAGAAAGGTCCTGGGAATGGTGCAGGTGGTTGTGGGGTTTAGTGTGGGTTTATTTGAGAGTACAGGCCATAACAGAGAGGGTATCAGAGAAATAGTAAATTGCAATTCTAGTACTTGGTATTGCCCCCCTTGGCCTTAATTACTGCCTCAAGTCTTCTGGGCATACTCTCTATCAAATTCTGACATACCTCTGGTGGTATGTTATTCTATACCTCCTCTACTCTCTCCCAAATTTGCCAAACTCCCTTGGGTGGTGTTGGATACTCCTTAAGCCTGTGTTTTGTATGATCCCAGAGGTGCTCAATAGGATTCAGGTCTGGAGACTGTGCAGGCCAGTCAAGGAGAGTGATATTGTTGTTTTCCATCCAGTTCTTGGCCTTCTTTGACTTGTGCTTTGAGTCATTGTCCTGTTGAAAAATTACCTGTTCCTCAGGAATTCCACTTTCCTCCAGGCTGGGCAGCAGGTGGTCCTCCAAAATGGACACAAACTGATCAGCATCCATCTTCCCCTCAATCTCTGCAAGCTGGCCAACACCATTCCATCCCATACAACCCCATACCATAATGTTTCCCCCTCCAAACTTGACTGTCCCCTGTACCTCTCTCTCAATCAACCCCTCCCCCTTCTGTTTCCAGACCCACTGCCTCCCATATGACCCAAACCTGTTGATTTTGGTCTCATCTGACCAAATGACCCTCTTCTAGTCCTCTACAGGCCACTCTGTCCTTCAAAGCAAAGGCCAACCTCAGCTGTCTATGCCTTGCACTGAGGAAGGGCTTTTTCTTCACCACAGCCTTAAATGAATGTTTCCTGAGGAGTCTTCTGACTGTTTCTGAGGAGACTGGGTGGGGGATAATTGTATTGATGTCTTTGGTGACCTGAGTAGCATTGGCAGCTCTGCCAGTAGCAATCTGTGATAAAATAGAATGTTGAGCTCTAGAGGAAAGCTTGGGGGGACGACCTCCAGAGCAGCAGGGCTGGTTGGGATGGAGAGTTCTGAGAGTCCTGGATACTGTAGACTGGCTGAGGCCAAGTCTTGAGGCAATAGTGTGAGTGGAATGACCATGAGAGGCCAAGGAGAGGATGTTTTCTTTTTGAGCAGAGGAAGTGGGGTGCATTGGAGTGTAGTAAAGTTCTGGACATGTTGGAGGGGGTTAAATACCTTAATTTGAGTTCTCATGAAAGATAAGGTTACCATAGTAACCATCTATCAAAGGTTACATGTTATATAATAGATGGAGCATCAGATTCTGATTGTTCTGACACTATCTCACAAAACTGAGTCAATGGGCCCTTGATTTGAATTGCCTATATCTTCATCACCCCTGATCGGAATTACATAATTTCTTAATGGTTGCATAGCCCTGATCAGATTCTTTCTTTGATGTACCAACACCTTTTTCATATATGTTTTAAATTTAAAGCTATTCAATGAATAGTCCAAAAGCACCAAACATTGACTCAGTTTTGTAAGTCACTGTATGTGTTGTGCTCTCCTAGATCATCTGACCCTTATTTTGTATTTGTGGGATATGTGAGTAACAAGTGAGAGGACTAAGTTGATATTCTAACTAGCAAACAGTCTAGTAGACTGGAGGTTTATATACTTATGGGAGCCCCTTGTATTCATAAAGTGTGCATCAAGCAAAGAACAATAATAGACAAGAACAAGGGGACTGAAGTACAAGGGAATGGAAAGAAAAAGGGAGTACTAGGTCAGGAATCTTAGTAATATATGGATGCAGGATTACAAAAATGCAGGAACATAGGATTGTAGGATTGTAGGATTATAGGATTACAGAGAGATGAAGAATGTGAGGGCAACCCCTGTGATGCCTGTGGTTCATCATACAGAGCTGACAAGGGGGAAATCCTAAGAGGAAATCTTAAGGTCCCTTGTCAGTGAGTCCATACCCTATGAGCCATTTGCCTATGCCCTTCTTCTTTAACATACATTACCCCCCCACTGGGCCCTAAGGTATACAAACCCAAACCCCCAGTAGCCAGCCTACATTGTCAGTAGGGAATGGAGCAGGTTGGGCTAACCCACATGGGTTCCCAGGTCAGGTGCCCTTGGGTGTGGGTACAGGTCAAGCTGAGAGCACCTACAACCTGGCCCAACCCATGGTGTCACATGTGCATGTACAACATGCACACACTGCATGTGCACCTGTATGACACAAACACACCATATGCATACAGGTGTGGCATGCACCCAACACCTGTTGACCCATGGGAAAAAACCCATGGGTTGATGGGTTCAGGTTTCCTATAGGTTGGATACAGGTCACCCACATTTGACCCATGGGTGACCTGTACCATTCTCTAGTTGTTGGTATCTTAGGTTGGCATTATATGGGACTATAGTTAGTTTGGCTGGCTAAGGAAAGGTGCATCTCATGCCCATCTCTCCCTTCTCTCATTAGTCCCTTCAGTCTATGCCCCTTAGCTCTCTGCCCCTTGGTCTTAGTTTGGTCAGCAAAATGGATCATCCCCTGACAGAGAAAACCGTTTTTACTCTGACCACTACCACTAAACAAGGAAAAAAGAGCACAAACAATATTTCTACTGTATGTCCTATAGTTATGTTAAGTCCGCGTGTCAGGCGCTTAGCTAGTACTTCCGAGGGGGTTTTCCGGATTAGTGCGAAGGTCCGTAACGGGGCCGAAGACCGAGACCGGGGTCAGATGGACTATGGACGGAGACGGAGGTGCCGGAAACTTAGGGTAGGTCACGGAATAGTTCAATCCGGTCACTGAGATGTTCGAGGTCGAAGGGACTTGGCTTCAACTTATGTGTTGCGCCCTCCTTGATCGTCTGTCCCTAATTTCGGAGGGAAAAAGGAAGTTCACCGGAGTGAGTTGGAACTGGGTGGACTAAGATGATATTCGTACTGGCGAACAGTCTAGTCGACTGGGAGACTATATACATGCGACTGTCTTTGTACTATCTTTTGCCGGTAATAAAACAAGGGAAAAGGAAGTACAAGGGGGTCAATATAAAAGAGAGAACAAGGGAGCGAGGTATGCGATAGTCCTGCGTGTTGGTTATCAAAGTATTGAGTCTCGGTCGGGGACGGACTCGGAGGTGGTGTCTCGGTCACGACGGAATCGGAGGTGGTGTCTCAGTCACGATGGAATCGGAAGTGGAAAGTGAACTCTGGGTCAGACTTGTCGGGAACGGAGATTACGGAAAACGGTCCTTTGTCCTTTTGGTCGGAAAGGTCTCGGAATAAGGAGGGGTGGTTGTGGGGGTTGTTGAAGGTATGGGCTATAACAAGTTAAATATATAGACACACTCCATATCCTCTTCAGACACTACCAGCTAACCCACATGTCAAATGATGTTCCAACTGGAGGGGACAAGGAATGTACTACCCTCACCAACAGGGTAGTGACCCAGCCCTGGTACAGGCTAAGCTTAACAGTAATAGGTGGATCTAACACTATAGGTTGACAGAGGCAACATGGGTTAAACAGACTGAGTCAAGTAAGAAGAGGGCTGTTGGGGATCAGGGAATGTTCCCTATTATTTCTAGTCAATTTTCCGAACCAAATCAGCCTACAGAATCCAAACCTCTCCTCTCAAGAAAATTCCACTTAAATTATTCTGTCAAGCTTTGGTTACTGACAGGCTTCGGTACTGCCGAGACTATGGCCAAGTCCTGCAGGCCAAGAGTAGTGGCGTTGGCTTCAACATGCTCGTGCATTGCACCCTACTTGCCCTGCATGCCACTGGATTTGCAACAGACAGATACTCAGGGGGATGCTGATGATGCCGGCCCGAGTTGAGGACTTAACAGAGGAGAAGGAGGTAGAAGGGCCTAAGCCTAGTCGATACCCAGAATGAAGAAATATGTACATGCATGTCCTACTTATATAGGTTAAGAAGCGACATGTGGAATAAGGAATGTGGGACAACAAGGTATGCAGAGCATGTGGTTATTGTCTACAACAAATAAAATTAGAACAAGGAATGCAAAACGGGGGTAGAACAATGAAGGACAGAATAATAGAACGTGTCCAAAGATAGGACAATAGGAGGTGCCAGACTATAAGACAAGGCTTGTAACTAAGGATAGTACAAGGACAGGAAGTCCCGAGGTGAGACGGACCGAGGGGTGGGCATGTGGGTGGTGGAGGTACCGAGCGGAGACCGGCATACCAAGTGATGTGCATGTGGCATGGTCACTTGGATGTGGACCTAGGATGGTTGCTCGGCCAGTACTGCCAGTGGATGGGTCTCGGTACGTGGACTTGACACAATCATATCTTGACAACAAAAAATATTATAATGTTTTTGGCTGGCCAATCAAGAGTGAATTACCTCTAGTAATTAACTCTTAATTATCAAAAAAATTGAGCCTGTGAAAACCCATAAAAACATCAATATTTTCACCTATCAAAGTGTGGACCCACAATGAATAACAAGCTTGGTGTCAATTAGCTAATCTACAAAAATAGCACCAAATTCCTGGCTCAAGTTCTCAGTCCATAATGTATAACAAATCCCTGGGCTTATATAATAAATATTACATAAAAAGGTCAGCCCAGAAGCATGACTTACATAATTTTATTATTTTGTGACTTGACCAGTCACAAGAGAACCAGTCATGGGAAGATTCTTTTTCTTTTATTGTCAGTGACTACGAAGGTGACACAGTGACCTCTACAGGCTTCCAAAGCCTTCCATTTCTTTCTAAACACTTCCATTAGCTTTAGGAAGGTATTGCCTTATTGGGGGATTACATAATGAGGTTAGAATTAGTATATATAGAGGCTAGTTCTATAGTATAAAATTGTTAAGTTGTTAAATCCAAAGTCGAGTTGGGTCTGAGGTTGTCAGGCTCTAGGAATGCCAAGGAGTGGCCAAGTCCTGTAGGCCAGAAGTAGTGGCTTGGCTTCAACATGCTCGTGCATTGCGCCCTACTTTCCGTGCGTGCTACTGATTTGGGACAGAAGTGATACCCAGGAGAGTGCCGAGAGTGTCAGCCCAGGTAAAGGACTTAAGACAGGAGGGGGGGAGGACAAGAAGGCATAAACCTAGTTGATTTCCAGAACAAAGAACCATCTACATACATTGGCTACTTATATAGGCTAATAATGTTAAGTCCGCGTGTCAGGCGCTTAGCTAGTACTTCCGAAGGGGCTTTCTGGGTTAGTGCGGAGGTCCGTAACGGGGCCGAAGACCGAGACGGGGTCGGACAGACTACGGACGGAGACGGAGGTGCCGGAAACTTAGGGTAGGTCGCGGAATAGTTCAATCCGGTTGCTGAGGTGTTCGAGGTCGAAGGGACTTGGCTTCAACTTATGTGTTGCGCCCTCCTCGATCGTCTGTCCCTAATTTCGGAGAGGAGAAGGAAGTTCACCGGAGTGAGTCGGAATTGGGTGGACTAAGATGATATTCGTACTGGTGAATAGTCTAGTCGACTGGGAGACTATATACATGCGACTGTCTTTGTACTATCTTTTGCCGGTAATAAAACAAGGGAAAAGGGAGTACAAGGGGGTCAATATAAAGGAGAGAACAAGGGAGCGAGGTACGCGATAGTCCTGCACGTCGGTTATCAAAGTATTGAGTCTCAGTCGGGGACAGACTTGGAGGTGGTGTCTCGGTCGTGACGGGATCGGAAGCGGAAAGTGGACTCTAGGTCGGACTTGTCGGGAACGGAGATTACGGAAAACGGTCCTTTGTCCTTTCGGTCAGAAAGGTCTCGGAATAAGGAGGGGTGGTTGTGGGGGTTGTTGAAGGTATGGGCTATAACATGTACCAAGAACTGTCCACTCGGCAATGCCAACCTAACAACCATTCTATATCCGCAACCAAGTGCCCATGCCGCATTCAAACTTGGTACAATGGCCTCAGCTTGGTATATTCACTATCCACACTCCTCACCCTTCATTCCACCTCACCTCACGACTTCCTGCCCTTGTGTTATCCTTGGGTACAGCCCTTATTTTATAATCGGGCACTTCCTATTGTTCTACCCTCAGCCACGTCCCTATTATCCTATCCTTTATTGTTCTATGCCTGTTTACATTCCTTCATTCTAATTTTACTTGTTGTGGACAATAACCGCATGCCCTGCATACCTTGTTGTTCCACATTCCTTATTCCACATGTCACTTCTTAACCTATATAAGTAGGACATGCATGTACATATTTCCTCATTCTGGGTATCGACTAGGCTTAGGCCCTTCTACCTCCTTCTCCTCTGTTAAGTCCTCAACTCGGGCCAGCATCATCAGCATCCCCCTGAGTATCTGTCTGTTGCAAATCCAGTGGCACATATGGCAAGTAGGGCACAACACATGAGTATGTTGAAGCCAATGCCACTACTCTTGCTTGGCCTACAGGACTTGGCCATAGTCTGCCTGACCTTTCAATGACATCCCTCAGCAGTACCAAAGTTCGTCAGTACCCGAAGCTTGACACTGGCAAATAGTCCAGTCAACTGGTGGTTATATGCATGTAACTAATCCTTGTACTAACTTTGTTGAGTAAAGACAAGGGGAGGAAAGAGTACAAGGGGCTAATAGAGAACAAAGAACAAGGGAGTGAGGTACACAATGATCCTGTATGTTGTTTATCAACAGAGCGGAACCTAGGTCTTGGAATCACAGAGGTTTGGGATTGTGGAACTTTGGATTGACACAATGCATTCATGGAAAGCAATTGTTTCATGCTTTAGATGGTCAGAAAGTCCCGGAAACAGTATGGGTGGTTGCAGGGATCAATGTGGGTTATTGAGGGCATGGGCCATAACAGTATTTCCCTACTAGGAACATTCCCTCAAGGTCCTAAGCTTAACCAAGGCGGTGATTAAGATGGACATGACTGTGGGAGCTTTTGATTATTCTCTGGGATGATTGTCGATTGATAAGTGCTGATGGTCTAGTTGCCTATAAGAGGGGTGTTTGTAGAACTAGGAAGAGCCTTTCCCCAATGAAGAAGTGTTAAGTCCGCGTGTCAGGCGCTTAGCTAGCACTTCCGAAGGGGTTATCCGGTCGACGTGAGGGTCCGTGACAGGGCCGAGGACCGAGACGGAAGTCGGACAGACTACAGACGGGGGACGGAGGCGCCGGGAATTTAGGGTAGATCGCGGAATGGTTCAATCCGGTCACTGAGGTGTTCGAGGTCGAAGGGACTTGGCTTCAACTTATGTGTTGCGCCCTCCTCGATCGTCTGTCCCTAATTTCGGAAAGGGGGCGGAGTTTACTGGAAATGAATCGGAAACTGGGGGGGGGAACTAATTTGATATTTGTACTAGTGAACAGTCCAGTCGACTGTGGGACTATATACATGTAACGCTCTTTGTACTATCTTTAGCCGGTCATAAAACAAGGGAAAAGGAAGTACAAGGGGGTCAATAAAAAAGAGGGAACAAGGGAGTGAGGTACGCAGTAGTTGTCAGGACCCGGTACTACCGAAGGTACTGTCGGAACCGGCCAAGTCCTGCAGACCGGT
>QLPG01001476.1:0-22196 GCA_003314385.1 Gomphus sp. MG54 | reverse complement strand
GGGCATTCAGGACAATGGCAACCGAATAAGAAAAAAGCAGAGAGCCAGAATCAGTTGACACGACAACCTCCACTTCACGAACCCCAGGTGAACAAGATCATTTGTTATAATACTTATTAGCTCTTCTGACATTCAATGTTTAACAGTCAATAGAACCAGATGTCCATCTGTCTGGATTTTTTCTCTTGTAAGTCAGAAGGCATCACATGTCGACTTGCGATCTTGAAGAATGAATGAAAATGGACGGGAGTAACATACATGTGCTCAACGCCAATATAGGTACTAATGTTTTCCTTCGCATCAATTCCTTCAAAGTAGCCGTTCACTTCTACAAGACCTTGACGGATAGAGCATATGAGATAACTACCGCGAGCAGCACATTCACATCATCCGGTTTACCGTGGCATTAGAACACATTGCACGATGCGTTTCGCAAAGTCCTTGGGTGAGCGTTTTCGGACATTGATTTGATTGGAAGCCCCTCATAGCACTAAGCATAGCATAGATATTCCTGGATGAGTTTACATCCTTTGTATCATGAAAGGAACCGATGGGCGTAAGATTGGTACCCGCTGTATACATGTGCAACATGCTACAGAACCAAACCCGCTCACATCTCGAAACTCGAACACACGGAGAGGCCACGGCAGACATGGTCTACCAAATTGTGCGACAGGAAATGTGTGGGCCTTCGAGTGCATAGTCGTGAACAAACTTGCAATGGTGCTGCTGAGAATGCGTAGTGTCACTCTCGCTAACGCAAACCAGGTCATGATGAGAGCCTGAGGCGAGGCTACATTTGCTTGAAGGAGCCATGTCATCTATGTCACACCGTCCAAGAAAGCGACGCGATTCTAACATGGATACACCACCAATATTGAATTTCAGGTCATGCTCATGGGTGAAAATTTTGCATGCTGAGGCAAAGGGGCAGAGTTACAGTTTCAAAGAGCATCCATATTCATAGGGATGCTAGGGTGATCAAAGTGGCCAACTCAGACTACATGTTATTCAAACGTTCACGCTGATGACAAGATAGGGTGGGAGCATCTTGATCGTTGTCAGACAACAACCCCTTTTGCTTGAAATCATGCATAGGATGCAGCGACATTTCCGCAATCAGAGCAAGTGGCACGTGCACAATGGCACTCTGAGAGGATAGCGCCAATGGCCGACCCAATGAAGTTATTGTGTGCATGTCAGGAGGCACATTGCAATACCTCGATGGAGGAACGTCAAGAAAAAGTTTGATAAAATGATGAGTTGCAACTGTTACAAGATGTTAGATGAAATATTAAAGAAGAAGAGTCATTATCAAGTCCGATATGGTGTAGTGGCTAACATTATCGCCTCTCACGCGATAGCCCGGGGTTCGATTCCCCGTGTCGGAACATATGTTCTTGCGTATGTCTAATTGATGGCATGCAAAAATACTTTTTAACATTGAATTTTTCTTCAAATTACTCTTCACTTTGCTTTTAGTCCCCATCTCAGGGCATGAAAGTAACTTATATCATCTTGCCAATTAATCCTTTCATCTTAACCCAAAGTAATTTTCAATCAATACAATCCCGAATATTTTTCTCCTCTATCCACGTTGTAAATACTAGAACTACTTTGAATCCCCTGATAAACGGTTAGCTTTGAATAGACTGCCGACATCGATAGAAACTATTAGATAAGATTGTCAGACCGTCTTGTTGAATACTTGTGCTCTAGAAATACAATTAAACCTCGTAGATCACACAATACTGAAATGTCTTTTTCACTTCGAAATTGATGATTTGTTTATGAGTGTGGCCACTTGAAATGGAAATTCAGTAGCGCACTGAGTCCATAGGTACGAGCCCTCCAAATGACACCTTGGTGGCATGTTGAAATAAGAGGGTGATCTAACAGCACCCTCCCTTATATGGTACCCTAGAAATATCTCCTACGACAAGTTATTGCGGTAAGCCTGCTCATTCACTCGAAATCACTGATGTTTTGAAGCAACCAGGAAAAGGGAGGACTGACGCCACGGACCCGCAACCAATGTCCTGGGCCGGATCACTGATCCAGGCATCACGGAGAGATGGCATGAATGCCGGAAGTTAAACCATGGACACGGTGATTCATGCACCACCCATTGAGCCATAGCACGAATGCAAGGCACTCAGGACCCGGTGACTGTTCTTAGCTTCTTAGCAAGAAACAAATAATTAGTGTTTGCTGACATCCGAGAATGACAGATACACACGAGGGCAAAGGATACGCTTTTCACATCCTGCACGATCTCATACCACGCAACACCAATCGAGGTGCCATCGTCGCATTACCGATCCATTTCAGCGTTACTATCTCACCAGACTGCGAAGAGTCTAAATCCACCTGTTAGAAGCACGTTGAAACATTCACCCGAGGCTCGTCAGTTGTCAGTTAGAAACAAAAACCCCTATGGCAGCCACAAAAGTTATGAGTGTTTGCTTTGGCTCCTGTTGCTTTTTATTCTTCCTCCACCCATTGTTTTACAGCCTCAGGCAAACTGAAGTCTCTTTCCCAGCTGTAAACCTCCAACCCTGTGGGCAACCCCTGCTTAAGTCAAACAGTTGGTTCTTGGTCCCTCATCAGTGTCATCAAAATCCCAATACCTGATCAATGCAGCAACCCAGGTGTTTTGGAGCCTAAGAAGCTGTGACAGAACTTTGATGTGAAGTTCTCCAACAAGATTTAATAGGATGATAAAAGATATGTATCTGCACAGGCTATTGTAATGGAGAACCCAATTCCCAAGGGTGTCACTAGGGATTTTCCTACTGATAGGTCCAGTGGGGGATACTACCCTTCTCACAAGCCTATCTGGGCCTGAAAGGGGACACAAACCCTAGACTACCCACAAGTTCTCATGCTAGGCACTAGCAAGGGGAACTCTTAAGTATATAGCCATCTAGCAACTATAGGATAAAGGGGATCTCACCTAGCAGGGGAAATCCTAAAGGAAAGTCTAAGGACCCTACCACTAGTGAGTCTCTACTAGATATAAGGTCTATGCACTTGCACTAACTATAGAGTCAAAGATATGCAAACCCTACTGGAAGAGCTGGCATCTCCAAGTGGTAACTGTGGTTTAGGCATCAATCTTATCTCAAAGCCAATGAGGATCTTTGAAGCACTTCTATTTTGATGGGAGGCTTGTCCAGAGTCAGGCACTTCCTCAACCTTCAGAGATTTCTAGAATGGTATATAGAATAGCTGGAGGTCTAGTAGAATGCAGAGGGACCCAAGGGTCAATTGTGTTAGAGAACCATCTCTTTTCTCTTATTTTCCTTTGAATTTCCTCTCTAATCTACTTGTATGGGTAATGTTAAATCCACATGTCAGGTGCTTAACTTAACTCTACCAGTGGGATTCTGTAGAGGGTTGAGATTCTGAGGATGTGGGGGTCAAAGGTCGTAAGGGCAGGGGCAAGGTCAGAAGGGATGGAAGGTGGATGGGAAGCACTGGGAACTTAGGGTGGTTGATTACAGTGTCAAATTTGTGTGACTAGTCATTTGGGTGTTAGAAGTCAGAGGGACTTGGCTTGGATGTGCAGAGATTGTGGCCACTTTGGAGTAGATATGGGACTGTCTGTCCCAAATGGAAACTCAAATTGTTGAGCGACTTGATGACCTTGGAGACAAGTTGAAGCGGGGGGCAGATATTGTAAAGGCAACTCTATTGGCAGAGTAAGCCTGTGACATGTGAGTTCAGCATAAGAGCTAGTGTATTAACTACTATACCTGCGACATGTGAGTTCAGCATAAGAGCTGAAGAAGTGCAGATACTACAAGTGTACTACTTATATACTATATGGCAATCAATGGATGGCCGAAAACATAGAACAATAAGGGCTGTTACATAATAGCCCAAAGCAGTATACAATGACAATGGGTCAAGTATTTACCACTTTTACAACACTCCCTCATACTTGAGCCATCATTGAATTCAGAGAAAAAATTGAGGCTGAGTTCAAAAAGGTCAGCATGATGTAGAGTACGTGTGTGCATGGGAACAGGGATGATAGTTTTCCTACAGTTGAGTGGAGGTGCAAGCACGAGCGGGTGCAGGTGGAATAGAACATGAGCTGGGCTTTAGTGCAGAGTTCCATGTGCAAGAGTGAAAAGGATGGCTTATCGCCATGATGGTCGTCGGCATGCATGTTTGCTGGTGGTGCTTCACTCTGAGTGTGAAAGACTGTGAGCATGAATGGTTGCGAGCATAAATGGCTGTGAGCTCTAATGGCTGCAAGCGTGAACAGCTACAAGAGTGAACGGCTGTGAACGTAAGCAGCTACAAGCACGAACAGCTTCAGACAGGGCAGTGCAAATGCATGCTGCACATGAGGTAGGTAGAGGCTGCACTCCTTGATGAAGGGGACATGTTTGCGAAAGGCGGCAATGGCTGGGGCTGCATGCGATGGAGTTGTGTGAGCCAGAGGTGCTGGTTATAGAGCTGCTGGTAGCGGTGACATTGCTCGAGGTGTCGTACACGTGGTGGCAGTTGCTGGCATCTCATAGCAATCAGTGGTGAGTCAGTGTATGGTGGCAAGTCAGCATGTGGCTGACATTTGTATGTGGTAGCGAGTTGGCATGTGGCCAACGTTGCATATGGTGATGGGCTGGCGTGTAGGACCATGCAGGTGCTGGATGCCGATGTGATTTGATAAAGTGGCTGCCAGTGCTAATGTCACATACAGTTTTGGCCAGGCATGGTAGGCCTTTTGGGATAGACATTGGTAGGCAAATGCAGCACAACTGGTATATAGCGGTAATGCTGTATGTCCTGACTAAGCGGGTCATGCATGTGCTGGATGTCCGGCTCTCTCTGAACGGCAAGCCTTTCCATAGTGGTGTATGGCAGTGGTGGGACAAGTGTCGGTGCGACGGGTAAGCGGTGTGCAAACATCGTACGAGTGAATGATGCACAAATGGTGTGAAAAGTGCGAATAGATGGCATGTGATGAGAACAGTGAGACAACACGCACGTATGGCGAAAATGATGCGATGACTTGGATGACCTGCGGCGATGGTGTGTACAATGCATGATATATGGCAAGTGAGCGATGCGTGAGTGGTGCATGCAACAATGCGTGGCAAAAACAATGAGATGATGCCCAGTGAGAATGGTGCAACAATGTCCAGTGAGAATGGTGAGATGAGGCGGGTGACAGCAGAGGTCACATTGATCAGTGTGCTACGAATAAGGTGCAGCAGCTGTGTGTTCCAGATGCATGGGAAACACAGGTGGAATTGACTGAGATGCATTGCATGAAGTGGTATGTGCAGGTGCAGCAACAGCATGCTGCAGATACATGAGAACATGAGCAGTCAAAAAGGATGCACTGCATGCAAGAGGTGAAGCCATGTGAGGCATATGGAGTTGTTGTGTTTAGCTGTGAGATGACTGTAGATTGCTTAAGTGTTTAGAAAGTCCCTGTTTCATAATTCTCCCCCACAATTGAGGAATCAGCGGGTCTGAGTTACAGTCTTACATGTTGACATGTAACTGACATTGCATGTCATAGCAAGTTTGGTGTGTGACCAGTCTTACATGTTGACATGCAACTGGCATTGCGTGTCATAGCGAGTTTGGTGTATGACCAGTGTCGCATGTATATGGCAATTCAGTGTGATGATGTCGTGTGTGTTAGTGAGCAGCAGTGTGACCAGCCTCACATGTCATAGCGAGCCAGTGTCTGGTCTGTGTCACTAATGACGGCAAGCTGCTAGGTGAGCAGCATTGCACTGTGAGCTGCCGTGTGATTGACCTTGCGTGTCTGAGCAAGTCAATGTTTGGCCTGTGTCACTAATAATGGCAAGCTGCTATGTGAGCAGCCTTGCATCTGTGAACTCCTATGTAGTCTCCCCCGCGCATCATGCCAAGTCAACGAGCAGTCTGTGTCACGTAGAAGGTGAGCTGGCATATGGCTAGCATCGTGCTATGAGCCACCGTGTTGTTGATCTTATGTGTCTGAGCAAATCAATTTCGGCCTGTGTCACGGGTGGTTGTGAGCAACTGTGTAGCTGACCTCGCATTTGACATGGTGAGTCAGTATCAGGTGTCACATGGTGGCAAGCTGGCATGTGGCCAGCCTTGTGGCTTGTGGTGAGCTCCATATAGTCGCCCTCGTGCGTCATGGCAAGTTGACGAGTGGTCTGTCACCGGTTGTATTTGTCAACCTAGGCATATTCCCAATGATGGCGGGTGGCCGTTGTTGCATGTACGACTGTAGTTGAGCATGGCTGTGATTGAGCATGGCTGCAGTTGAGTGTGGCTGCGGTTGAGCATGGCTGTGAGTGAGTGTGGCTGTGGCTGAGCATGGCTGTGAGTGAGCATGGCTGCGAGTGAGCGTGGCTGCGAGTGAGCGTGGCTGTTGTTGCATATAGTTGGTGAACCAGTGTATGACTGGTGTTGGGCCTGGTGTACATGCTATAGGGGTTGCCCATTTGATGATGAGTCCAAGTCTGTCTGAGGTGCTTATTTAGTAGATCTCCCCTACAATTGGGACAATATGTTTGTGACTACATGTGATGTGAATAGGACCATCTCAGATAAGGAGGCGAGTGGCCTGCTCCCAGAATGAGAATTTAGACGACGGGTGCGAGGCCCTCGTGGTGCCAAAAATCCCAGTGAGCCAGTCTTGAGGTGGGGCATGGAGGGGCGTAGAGTCAATAGAAAGGAGCAGGTCATCCCTGCTGAAGGCATCGCTCATGTCTCTTCATGGAGGGTGTGATTGAGGACTTGGGTGTGCACTGGCGACGTGTACATGGGACATCATCCGAGTGTGTGTCTGCATTATTGTCCCGGTCCTGCTTGTTGTCTTGTGCATTTTCCGACTGATGCTCCTCGCTGCGATGGCTTTGGTGCGGCATGCCACTACTTGATGTTGGCAACAACACATCTGCCATTGGCGTCGGATGCCATGGGGGTAGGTGGCAACTGCGCTGTGCATCGAGAATGTGGTAGGAGTGAGCAATGGCAAGAGTGGACCATGGTATGGGTATAGTGCAGTAGTGGCATGCACAGAGGGTGATGGTGCACTGCAATAGAGAGTAGGAGGCAGGCTGGAAACATGAAATTTTGCATGATGTGTTGAAATGATTGCGCTTGAGCAGCTTGTCCTTGGAGATGGGCCAGCTGTTGACAAAGACCCTCACAGAGGTGCATGTAGACACAAGGGAGTCTTTGCCCTTGCTCGTGCAGCATGCAGTGCGGTATCAAGGATGGCAGTTGTCAGGCCATTGTAGCCTAAGGGAGCTGATGCCTCTGGCAGTCACAATGGTTGGATGCATGCAGAAAGCCCCGTCAAATACACAGTTCAGGTGGTGAACCCATTGGTGAAAGCCCAGTGGTGTCGAACCGATGGGCGATGTTTGCAATGTAGAGTTGCACACTCTCTGAATAGGTTGCCCAGAGGAGGGCTTGGAGAGTGGGTGACAAAGGAACAGAGGCGAATGCGGTGAGTGCAAGTACTGCACCTGCTGTTAAGTCTGTGTGTCAGGCGCTTAGCTAGTACTTCCCAAAGGGCTATCTGGGTTAGCATGGAGGTCTATAATGGGGCCGAGGGCCGGAGATGGAAGTCGGACAGGCTACGGATGGAGGTGGAAGTGCTGGAAACTTAGGGTCGGTCGCAGAATGGTTCAATCCGGTCACTGAGGTGTTTGAGGTCGAAGGGACTTGGCTTCAACTTATGTATTGCACCCTCCTCAATCATCTGTCCCTAATTTTGGAAAGGAGATGGGAGTTTGCTGGAAACAAATCGGAAACTAGGTGGTAGACTAAATCGATATTCGTACTCGAACAGTCCAGTTGACTGGGAGACTATATACATGTGACTATCCTTGTACTATCTTTGCCAGTCATAAAACAAGGAGAAAGGGAGTACAAGGGGTCAATATAAAAGAGAAAACAAGGGAGTGAGGTATGTGATGGTCCTGCACGTCGGTTATCAAAGTATTGAGTCTTCGGTCAGAGACGGACTCGGAGATGGTGTCTCGGTCATGACGGGAATGGGAGCAGGAATGCGGTTTCTCGGTCGGACTTGTCGGGAACAGGAACTATGGAAAATAATCCTTCGTCCTTTCAGTCAGAAAGGTCTCGGAACAGAGGTGGGTGGTTGTGGGGGTTAGTGTGGGTTGTTGAAAGCATGGGCTATAACACCTGCACCATTTATGAGCGATCAAAACTCGGTGTTCTTCGCCATGTGCCATCCATGTGCTGGTGGAGCCAGTCCTCCCAGTTTGGTCCTGTCAAACTTCTCAACTGAAGTGAGAGACCTGTAGGGTGTTGGACACAGCATGGGATGGAGGTG
The DNA here is from genome assembly GCA_003314385.1 of Gomphus sp. MG54. Taxonomy (NCBI): domain Eukaryota; kingdom Fungi; phylum Basidiomycota; class Agaricomycetes; order Gomphales; family Gomphaceae; genus Gomphus; species Gomphus sp. MG54. The sequence continues at coordinate 13,867 of QLPG01001476.1, read as the reverse complement.
AGCATGGACTGAACAAGGTGTCGAGTAGGCTATGTATCTAGCATTCAAGCTGGGTGAGTGTTCAGGTGGGGCCCATAACCTATTGTAAAGGCAACTCTATTGGCAGAGTAAGCCTGTGACATGTGAGTTCAGCATAAGAGCTGAAGAAGTGCAGATACTACAAGTGTACTACTTATATACTATACGGCAATCAATGGATGGCCGAAAACATAGAACAATAAGGGCTGTTACATAATAGCCCAAAGCAGTATACAATGACAATGGGTTAAGTATTTACCACTTTTACAACAGCTGATGCCTCCAAGATGTAGAACACTATTCTGTTGGATGGTCAGGGGCATAGGGAATGGAGGTCTCAGGGTTGTGGAGGGGTTCCAGAGTCCTCAGGAGGCAAGGGGTTGAGTAAATCTGATGCATGGCTCAGATGGGGAGGATAAGACGCCCACAGTGGGGTGGTGTACTGGGGTGGTGGATCCAGTGCTGGGGTCGAGTGGGGAAGGCAAAGGCAAGGAGGTAGAAAGGCCTGAAGGGGAGGCTTAGGAGTTGAGGCAGAGGAAAAGTTTATTCAATCAACCCAATCCTGCTGAGTCTGATCCAGACTTAGAGCATCATATGTAGGTTTCAACTTGCAATGAAATTTATGCAATAAGATACATTCATGCCCTACATTATGAATAAGTGCCTCCAGCTATTAATTTTGATTTGAAAAATCATCTTGGTAACTGAGGATGTAAGCCAGGTAGTAGTTTGTATTGTTAGTTAGGCAAATGAGTTTGTACTTTGCCTTTTTTTGCTATAAACATGTCAAGTACACATACCGAGGTGCCTGTCCACTCACAGAGTAACCATCCTATGACCATGACCAAGTGTCCACGCCGCATGCATAATACTTGGTGCGCCAGTCTCAGCTCGGTACACCTGCCATCTACACTCCTTGTTCTCACCCTCCGGTCTGTTTCACCTTGGGACTCCCTGTCCTTGTTTTATCTTTGTGCACAACCCTTGTTTTATAGTCATGCACTCTTATTGTCCCATCCTTGACCCCATTCCCTATTATTCTATCGTTTATTGTTTTATCCCGGTTTGCATTCCTTGTTCTAATTTTACTCACTGTGGACAATAACCACATGCTCTGCATACCTTGTTGTCTCACATTCCTTATTCCACATGTCACTTCTTAACCTATATAAGTAGGACATGCATGTACATATTTTCTCATTCTGAGTATCCACTAGGTTTAGGCCCTTCTACCTTCTTCTCCTCTGTTAAGTCCTCGACTCAGGCTGGCATCATCAGCATCCTCCCAAGTATCTGTCTGTTGCAAATAGGTGGCATGCACAGCAAGTAGGGTGTAATGCACGAGTATGTTGAAGCCAATGCCACTACTCTTGGCCTGCAGGACTTGGCCATAGTCTACCTAACCTTTCGCCAACACCCCTCGGCAGTACCAAAGTCCGTCAGTACCCGAAGCTTGACAAAACATCAAAACCTCTTTCTTTGAGAACTGGTTTGAGTCCCTTTGGTTCTGTCAAGTACACGTACCAAGACCTGGTAATTCAGTAGTGCTAGCTGAGCAGTTATCCTATGTCCATGTACAAGTGTCCACACCACATGCACATCACTTGGTATGCTAGTTTCGGCTCAGCACATCTACCACCCACATTCCTTGCCCATTACCCCTCGTATACTCTATGCCACTCACCATCCATTAATCCTACCCCATCCACTCCTCATTCCTTGATCCACCTCACCTCGGGACTTCCTGCCCTTGTTTTATCTTCAGTCACAACCATTGTTTTATAGTCGGGCACTCCCTATTATCCTATCCTTGGTCACATTTCTATTATTCTATCTTTTATTGTTCTATCCCCGTTTGCATTCCTTCATTCTAATGTTACTCAGTGTGTACAATACCCACATGCTCTGCATACCTTATTGTCCCACATTCCTTATTCCATATGTCACTTCTTAAACCTATATAAGTAGGGCATGTATGTACATATTTTCTCATTCTAGGTATTGACTAGGCTTAGGCCCTTCTACCTTCTCCTCCTCTGTTAAGTCCTCTACTCGGGCTGGCATCATCGGCATCCTCCCGAGTACCCTATCTGTTGCAAATCAGTAGCATGCACAGAAGAGTAGGGTGCAATGCACAAGTACATTGAAGCCAAAGCCACTACTTCCAGTCTGCAGGACTTGGCCATTCCCATCCGACATTTCGGCATTCCCAAAGCTTGACAGGTTCTCCATTTGCTATAGTCATTTTTGTACCTGGGGAATATAGGGTTTGGACTAGATTAGGGAATTATGGTATCTTTCTGCTTGTATTGATTACCTCTATCAGATTTATTCACCTCAAAGGCTTTGAGAGCATCTGGGGTTAAATATCCATGAGTGCAAGGCTGATCATAATAAATAATACAATATTCCTGAGAAATTGTTTGTAAAAACTAACAATTGCAAATTGTATGTAAAATCTAGGTCAACAATTATTCTACACCTTACCATGTGATCTAGGGTAAATAATTATGCATACTTTATCAAGATTTTTACCATCTTCATCAGTATAAACAAGGTGATTGTAAGGGAATCCCTTATAGCATCTGTAGGCCATCACATAGTGCTAGCAAAGGGGGAAATTCCTAAGTATTAGTCATTGAGCTATATACATAAGAGAAGGGGTCTCACCTAGCAGGGAGACATTCCTAAGAGGAAAAACTGGGTCCCTTGCTAGTGAGCCCTGTACTCTATATACCCCTATACCTACACTCTACTTCCTTAACATATCTTACCCTTTGGTTGGATCTGGAGATATGTAAATCTAGATACCTGCAGGCCAAACTCCTGGTACTTGGGCCATTGGTTTTGTGTGTTAAATCTGCATGTCAGGTGCTTAAAATAATGATACTGGAAAGATTCTGGTTTCTGAAAGGGTTCCATAGGGGGGAAATGGGTTCCAAGGATATAGAGGGTAGAGGGTTGTAAGGTTGAGGACAAGGAAACAAAAGGGATAGAAAGTGGATGACAAAGTGCCAGGTCTTAGGATGGTAACCATTCATGGTATTAGATTGGACAACTAGTCATTTGGGTATTCAAATTCAGAGGGACTTGGCTTCAACTTATGTGTTGTGCCCTCCTCAATCATCTGTCTCTAATTTCAGAAAGTCAGAAACATGCTGTTAAGTGTCAGATTACTGACGGACTTCAGTACTGCTGAGGGGTGTTGTCGAAAGGTCGGGTGGACTATGGCCAAGTCCTGCAGGCCAAGAGTAGTGGCATTGGCTTAACGTACTCGTGCATTGCGCCCTACTTGCCGTGCATGCCACTGTATTTGCAACAGGCAGATACTCGGGGGGATGCTAAGGATGCTGGCCCGAGTCGAGGACTTAACAGAAGAGAAGTAGGTAGAAGGGCCTAAGCCTAGTCGATACCCAGAATGAAGAAGTATGTACATGCATGTCCTACTTATATAGGTTAAGAAGTGACATGTGGAATAAGGAATGTGGGACAACAAGATATGCAGAGCATGTGGTCATTGTCCACAACGAACAAAATTAGAACAAGGAATGCAAAGCAGGGATAGAACAATAAAAGACAGGACAATAGGGAGTGGCTGAGTATAAAACAATGGGGCGGTGTCCGAGGATAATACAAGGGCAGGAAGTCCCGAGGTGAAATGGACCGAGGAGTGTGGATGGCGGATGTGCCGAGCCGGGACCGGCACACCAAGTGTTGTGCATGTGACGTGGGCATTTGGTCGTGGATATAGGATGATTGCTAGGTTGGCAGTGCCGGTGGATGGGTCTTGGTACGTGGACTTGACACATGCAAGCACTAAGTCAGAAGTGAGCCAGAAACTAAGTTGGAAAATAGGATGCAAATTAAGTCAATATCCATACTGGCAAACAGTCCAATCAACTGGGGGTTATATATATGTAACTACTCCTTGTATTTTCTACTGTCCAGTCTAAAGACAAGGGGAGGGAGGAAATACAAGGGGTCAATTGAAAAAGAGAGAGAACAAGGGAACAAGGTATGTGGTAATCCTTTGAGATGCCTGCTGCGAGGCCAGACAGAATCATGGAGCTTCAGGGTTTTGGAACTGTGGGTTGTTGAGAAGGAATTGTGGAAAGGTGGTTAGGGGATCATTCCTGATAATCGTGGCCAGAAAATCCCTGGAAAGGTGCAGGTAGTTGCAGGAACTGTAATAGGTTCATTTGAGAGGCATGAGCCATAACACTGTGCCTGATAGAGCTATTGGTCACCCATTTGGACTTGAGGAAATATGCCTCAAGCCTTCCCTCATCTTGGCTTTCCTACACCTTTAGTCCTCAGTCCATTGTCTCCTCATTCTACTGCTTGCTCCATCCCTCCTAGGATGTGTAGGTCAGCAAGTCTGTCACCAGGTTTGTTGTGGTGGTCTGTAGCATGCTCAACCTTGCCTCCAATTCCTGCTTCTCCCTCCTTTCTCTCAACAACTCCTGTTCTATACCAGCTAATGGGTCTAATATCTCTTAGGCCGATGGCAAATCCATAGAGAATAGGGCGTTATTATTGGGTAGATAAGAGGGGGCTGCCATTGTCACTGCTTCCAAAGAAATTCGATTTGGAGTTAGGCAATTAAGGCAGCTGGTACTTGTGGAGGAGAGTTTTCTACTGTAAGGGCAACCTAAGCAGGTGTTCTACCCTCAGGTGGCACCCTGGTGAAGGGGCATCCAAAGTGTTTAGTACAGAACCTATGTACACAGCGACTAGCATACCTGGCAAAGGGGGATCTAAAGAGAAAACTCTAGGGAACCCTTCACCCACTAACTATGAATATATATGTACCATTGCTATGGCACTCCACTTATATTGGGCATCACTCCCCACATTGGTTGGAAGGCATACCAAGGCACAGGTATAGCCAGTCACTGCCAAAGGTATGGCTGATAGCTAGTGATTGGCACAGGTAACCCCTGGATATATTATGTCTACCCATACCCATACCTGTACCCATGTGTTACAGGTACAGGTGCTAACCTCACTTATATAAGCATACCTGCAAATCATATAAGTGTACCCATGAAAACCCACCTGCAGGTATGGGTTTGGGCTGGGTTAGAGATCCTGACCCTGGCCCTTACCCGCACTACCTATACCCACTACCTGCATGGGTTTCCAATACCCATGCCAATTACTACTGATAGCTGTGGTTGATGCCTGTCAATGTCAGCTGCTAGCCATAACACCCATTCAGTATGTATCTCAGTCAGTATAGTCAGGAATACACTGAATGAGTCTCAGTTGGTGAATGTGGACCTCAGTCAGTACAGTTTTGGTCAGGACCTATTCTTGGGGGTTCCCCTGACACTGCTTTTCTCATCTCTCCCTCAGTAGCTCCTGTTCTATAGTGGCCAGGCCATTCAATACTTCTTAGGCTAACTCCATGGGTGATAGTGTGATTAGGAATAAGAAGAGGCTGCTGTGGTCATCACCTCCAAAGAAGTTTGATTTGGGGTCAGACAGTTGGGGTAGCCGGCACTCATGGAGAAGGTTTTCTACTGTAAGGGCAACCTAAGCAGACACTCTACAAACTGGTGAAGGGGGATCCAAAGATTAGAATAACAACTATGTATATAGTACTAGCATACCTGGTGAAGGGGGATCCAAAGAGAAAACTCTAAGTAGCCTCTTTGCCTCCCTAACTATGAGTATATATGGACTGTGGCTATGGCAACAAGACTACTGAAAGCTTAATGATATAGCAATCAAGAATGCCTACCCCCTACTACTTGTACCTGATATCATGAAGAAGATTGCTGCTACCCAAGCCCAATACTTCACCATGTAGTGAAAAAGGAGTACACACTCGAGACATTACTGCATCAGACAATGCCAATAGTACAATATAACCTCCTCTCAATTGTATTTGGTTCTTTTTCCTTGTTCTTTATTGCGCAGTAGATTATTTGTTGTTCTCTCACAGGTTATTGTTTTCACCATGTATATAACCTACCTAAACTCTGTAGAGCTTCAGTATTCGCCGCTGTAGCTTACATCGTCTTAGGTATTATCTCACATATATATATTAGTATTCGCTGCTGTAGCTTACATCGTCTTAGTTTTTCACAATAGGTTATGGGCCCCACCTGATCGCTAATACCTACTCGCTCAACTGACAGTTCAAAAAGCTATCTACTCTCGCTCACACATGCTTACTCTCACACGCTCACATACGACCATGTCAAAGCTTGTCTCATCCATTGAAAAGTTCGACGGCACAAACTGGGAGGACTGGTCCTACTCGGTCAGGAGCGCCTTTCAACTTTTACATATACTACGAATCGCTGAAGGATCTGAGACACGCCCAGTGGCATCCGCTACTCCTACTGATGCTGAACTCAGAGCTATAGAGGCCTGGGACCAATGGAACGAAGAAGGACTTGGACTGGTTCAGATCACTGTCAAGGCATCAATCCATCAGTCGATCAAAGAGAACGAGACCCTTGCAGAAAACTGGAAATGCCTGACAGACACGTATGGCACACGCACAGGTCTTAACCTCTGGGTCGACATCACAAAATACTTCTCCACCACATTTTCCACCCAGCAACCCCTTACGCAACAATTCGATTGCATGTCCGAGCTCAAATCACGCATCGACACAGCTGGCATGACGATCCCAGACAGCTTGCATGCGATGCTCATTCTTCGAGCCCTACCCTCTACCTACGATGTCATACAACAAATGATCTTAGCGAACGTCAAAGATTACAAGACACTCACTTCTGATGACATGCGATCCCGCCTTCTCTCTGAAGAATTACGCCAAGGCACTACTCTCGGTGTTAATGCGATTTGACCTGGAAAAAAGGCCGCAAGTACTGACTCCTGTAATTGGTGTGGAGGGACCGGACATTGGGAGCGAGATTGTCGAAGAAAACAACAAGGGCTTTCATGAGAAGAGGCTCAGAGCGAGAGGAAAAAGGGCAATAAAGCAAAAGGAAAGGGGAAACAGAAAGAGGAGAAGAAGGACTCACCTTCAGTCAATGCAGTTATCCAGGAGATACCTACCGATCCACCTCCTAGTAATGTCCATATAAGTCAAGTTTCAAATAACGACTCGATTGTCTTCTATACTGGACGCGAAACAAGATGGATGTTAGATTCTGGATGCTCAGACCACATCACACATGAAGCCTCAGACTTCACCGAATATCACCGCCTCACCAGCCCTGAATTCATTCGACTGGCCGATGGCACCACTCGGATCCCCTACCTTGGGAAAGGTACCATTACAGCCACTACCCGCATCAATGACTCAGAAGAAAAAATCTCACTTCACGATGTGATATATTGCCCAGATCTTGGTGGGAGATTCCTTTCCATACGAAAACTTGGAGACAAAGGAATAGAAACTGTTTTTGCTGGCAACAAAGCAAGCCTTAGTCACAAGGGTAAAAAATGTGCCGAAGGATAGTTACAGGGTCAACAATATTGGCTCACACTTCACATCATGAGCCATCCAGGCATACACTCGGTGTCAAATAATGTCAGCATTGAAGTTTTACATGCCAGGCTTGGACACCTGTCATGGTCTACCCTACGCACACTGAAGGAGACTGACCCAAAGAGTAAACGAGCCCTATCCACCATGCCTTCTTGGCAAGTTGACCCGTCGAACGTTCAAGCCATCGCATAATTGACGTACAAAACCTTTCGAGCTGATATACATGGATTTAGCAGGACCGATGAAAACCAAATCCATACAAGGAAATTCTTACCACTTCATTATTGTAGATGACTTTACACGTTTCAAGTGGACATTTTTCTTGCAGACTAAGAATCAGGCTTTTGGACTCTTCAAAACCTTCATCGCCCTCATCTCTACCCAATTTGATGCCGTACTTCGTGCAGCACGCTCAGATCGTGGGGGAGAATTCTTATCAACAGAATTCTCAGATTTCATGGAATCCAAAGGAATCTTACACCAGTTAACAGCCCCACACACACCGCAGCAAAATGGCATAGCCGAGCGAGCAAACCGCACTATAGATGGTGCAGCGCATGCAATGCTCCAATCAGCAGGAATGTCAAATGGCTTCTGGGAATGTGCAGTAGCGACTGCCATCCATGTAAGAAATCATGCTCCCTCACATGTTAATGACTATCTTTCCCCATATGAACGATTGTATGGACGAATGCCTGATCTCTCATACCTTCGTGTTTTTGGCTGTCTAGCCTACTGACACATCACACAACTGTGACATAAATTTGATCCAATGTCTGAACGACTCGTGTTTGCGGGATACAAAGGTTCCACCAAAGGGTACAAACTATGGAACCCAAAAACTCACACTTTTATCGTATCAACAGATGTTATCTTCGAGGAAAATGTCTTTCCTCTTCCTACCCACACTCCTATTCCATCCCAGCCTTTATCTACACTTCCTCCCTCACCAGACTATGTCAACCTAGCTCTACCCGAGAGCGACGACGAGGACGCACCCTCATTTCCTGCCATTCCTGCACCAACCATACCTGAACAAGCTGCGCCATCACAGCAGTTGCCACCTGCTCTACCATAGCTCCCACCGACCACAGAACCACTTCGACGATCCACTCGACCCACTTGTGGGATTCGACGAATAGACCCTGCAAATGTCAACCCTGATAGAGACAGAATACAGCAGGGACTATGTCCTTGGGCTTTAAATATCTGGGATAACTCACCCAATGCTTTCCTAGCTGCCACAAAAGTTACACCTGCTGGAGATCCAGCATCCTATGATTATGCGATGCAAACTCCCGAAGCTTACCAGTGGCAGAAGGCTATGGAAGAAGAATTGAATAGCCTTCGAGAAAATGGCACGTGGACCTTGGTCGACCTTCCAGATGGTCGTACTACCATCAAAAATAGATGGGTATATCTGACAAAGCGAGATACAAAGGGGGATATCACTCGCTACAAAGCGCGTCTCATCGCCAAAGGTTTTACACAAACCGCTGGTCTTGACTATGAAGAAACCTTCGCTCCCATTGCACGACTCGACTCACTGAGGTTGCTACTTGCGATAGCAGCTGTCTTCGACTGGGAAGTACACCACATTGATATTAAAACAGCTTACCTCAACGGTCATCTGAACGAGGAAATTTACATGGATCAACCAAGAGGTTTTGAGATCCAGGGGGAAGAAAAGAAGGTATGCCGACTGCACAAAGCCATTTACGGTTTGAAGCAGGCAGGACATTAATGGCATGAGCACCTGCAGCGCAGCCTCACAGATTTCGGTTGCAAGAAACTCATCTCTTGTGACGCCTCGATCTTCTTTAAACATCATGATGGGGGGGAACAAATTACAATTATTCTGGTTTATGTTGATGACATAGCCATCTTTGGCTCACTAATAGATGTCAAGGATGTTAAAAACTTCATTGGCTCGTGGTACAGGTATACAGACCTAGGAGAAATTGAGAATTTTCTTGGCCTCCACATTACTCGCGATCGCTCAAAGAAAACTGTGTCCATAGATCAAACACACTACATCCAGCATATCCTCAACCGTTTTGACATGTGTTAAGTCCGCGTGTCAGGCGCTTAGCTAGTACTTCCGAAGGGGTTTTCCGGGTTAGTGCGAAGGTCCGTAACGGGGCCAAAGACCGAGATCGGGATCTGACGGACTACGGACGGAGACGGAGGCGCCGGAAGTTTAGGGTAGGTCACGGGATAGATCAATCTGGTCACTGAGGTGTTCGAGGTCGAAGGGACTTGGCTTCAACTTATGTGTTGCGCCCTCCTCGATCGTCTGTCCCTAATTTCGGAAAGGAGGCGGGAGTTTTACCGGAAATGAATCGGAAACTGGTGGGAGACTAAATCGATATTCGTACTAGCGAACAGTCCAGTCGACTGTCAGACTATATACATGTGGCTTATCCTTGTACTACTTTTGCCGGTCATAAAACAAGGAGGAAAAGGAGTACAAGGGGTCAATAGTAAGGAAGAACAAGGGGGTAAGGTACGCGATACTAGCGCGTCGGTTATCAAGATGCGGAATCCTATGTTACGGGAATCGGAATCGGACTAGTGGTGGTTCGGACGGATGTTACGGGATCGGGAACGGAAACGGAAATGGAAACGGGAACGGGTCCGTACTTCGATGGTTGGGGAGGATTCGGAGACGGGGGTGGGTGATTGTGGGGGTTGGTGTGGGTTTGTTGGAGGCATGGGGCGTAACAACATGACAACATGTCATCCAGTCCACACACCTCTAAATTTGGACACCAAACTCATTGCTAACAGGGACAAGACCTCTGACTCATCCCTCACAACCCAATACCAACAACTTGTTGGCTCTTTAATGTACGCAATGCTCGGCACACGCCCAGATATATGTTTTGCAGTAAACTGCCTTTCACAATTCGGCGCCAACCCAACTCATGACCACCTTCTTGCTGCCCAACACACTCTGCAATACCTAGCAACCACCCGTTATCATTGTGTAATTTACGGGAAAAACAATTCAACAGAGCTCATCGGGTACAGCGATTCTGACTGGGGAGGCGACCAAGATGATTGCCGATCTACTACCGGCTACACTTTTGTACTGGAAGGTGGTCCTATTGCATGGGCAACACAAAAACAACGGACAGTCACTGTATCATCTACTGAGGCCGAATATATGGCACTTACCGAGTGCTCTAAACACACTCAGTGGACAATTTCATTATTGCAACAATTGTTTTTTGAAGTTGACCTTCCCATTGACATTTTTAGTGACTCTACTGGCGCACGTGCAATAGCTACCAATAACGTTTTTCATAAACGAACAAAGCACATTAATATTAAGTACCATTTCATCCGGGAAAAGATTAATGAAGGAATCATCTGCGTCAACGAGGTTAATTCCAATGACAATCTGGCCGATCTTTTAACCAAGGCGCTGCCTCGAGGACCACATTCCGATCAGGTTTCACGTCTAGGACTCCTCGATGTCTCGATTGCAGGGGAGTGTAGTGAAAAAGGAGTACACACTCGAGACATTACTGCGTCAGACAATGCCAATAGTACAATATAACCTCCTCTCAATTGTATTTGGTTCTTTTTCCTTGTTCTTTATTGCACAGTAGATTATTTGTTGTTCTCTCACAGGTTATTGTTTTCACCATGTATATAACCTACCTAGACTCTGTAGAGCTTCAGTATTTGCCGCTGTAGCTTACATCGTCTTAGGTATTATCTCACATATATATATTAGTATTCGCCGCTGTAGCTTACATCGTCTTAGTTTTTCACAATACACCAAGCTAGATGTTTACTGGAGATACAATAAGGTGTAGAGATACAATAATGTGTCCATAAAAGAAGGAGATGAATGGAAGGCAGCCTTCCAGACAAACTGGGGTCTATATGAGCCTCTAGTAATGTTCATTGGCCTTACCAAAGGCCTAGCCACCTTTCAAATAATGATGAATCAAATCTTCCAGGAGCTCATCAATGAAACCATTGTGATAGTGTTCATAGATGATATACTCTTCTTCACAAAATCCTTTGAAGTCCATCAGAGAATTGTGTGACAAGAGATCCTTTGCTCCAACAACCTATACCTGAAACCAGAGAAATGCCTATTTGAATAGCCAGAAGTGGAATATAATAGACTCGTTCTCTCAGCAGGACAAGTAACCAGGATTCAGTAAAGGTTCACTACTCTCGACGTATTCTACTAGCTACACTGTCTGGTAGGTCATATTCTCCGTAAACATGCATCCCTAGGTCCCGCATCACACGATATGACCAGGCAAGCGGCACAGCCCAAATATAATCCAAAGTTCCACACATCTCTTAGACACATTCGTCATTATGTCGGAGTGATTTGTCAAGCGATAATGTGTTTCTCGGATATTTCCCCTGTGGTCCGGCAGTGGTTTGAAGAACTGAGCAAGTTGGAACAGAGGAACGACGGACTCCACACATGTAAGAACTTTGACCGAATAGTCGACTGGGCAAAAGGCGCGTCAGTATGATGGGGATATACTACCATAGAAAAATCAATATTCTCAAATTCAAAATTGTTGCAACATTGGATTCTGAACCTAAGTAACATTTGGTCGAACACATTCAGCGTCGCGTGACATAATGCAGTGTTTTATTGTGATTAAGTGTAGTCACGCTCATTGTGCTTGTCAAAAATAACACAATCCAGCACGGGGGATGGATGACTTGACCACAAGATGTATTTTCTTCAAGGAAGCTCACCCTTCCCCTCCCTCAGCCACCAGCATCTTCGGGTTAACATTGTAAAATACGAACCCCAGTTACCGGACTTCGATCTTTCGTCCTTTCCAGTCCTCCCGCAATGCATCCTCCACGAGCGCATCAAGTTCCTTGACTTTATGTACGCTGATCTCTGCCAGACCACATCACGAGCTGCTCCCTTCCCTTATAAAAAATTTGATGACGTACCAACTAATCGCAGGATTTCATCCAATGCTAAAGGCACCCCCCCTGCTTTCTGCACCACGCATAGTTCGCGCTGAGCATTCATGGACAGCGTCATCGTTCCGCTACTCAGTGTTGCCTCTAATTGCGAAGGGTCTAATACAGGAGGCGTCGCAGGGTCAGAGAAAAATGCAAAGGTGAGACATAGAGGCGTGTGAGTGATTGAGAGTGGTACAGGTGCACGCGACGAAGGCGGGTGCTTAAGTATACAAAAAACTGGTCGTTAGCATTTTGTGTAAAATAAATATCAAAATCAAAGATTGGAAAAAATTTTTGATAGAAAGTTTGAATAGCAGACTAACCACAGTGACTTCGTCGCCGATCACTTCTACATCGGGACGGCGGAAATGCTTGAGGGCTGTTATACCAGCCAAACATGCGCAATCCAGAAGATTTCCGGCTTCCGCCAGGAAATGTAGGGTCAAGCGGAGGTGCCACACCTGTTCTTTCCTCGATATTTCAATATGGAAAATTAAAAATAATGACGGAAAACATGATTCAGACGTACACGCTGGCCAGCTAAAATACAGAGCGATTCTTTATCCACCGCATCACTCCGCCGTAAAACCTTGTCCAACATTCGAGTTAGGATAACCTCTTCCTCTGAAGGACTTTTTTAAAACCGGGTTCAGAAGCTTGTTAGCGCGAGTAGACTCGTGTTTTAAAAAGAACACACACCGTCCCGATTCGTACTCAGTAGATGCCATGGGCGACAACTCTGAATGTATCGTGATCATGCCCTCAAACGGTCTCTCCGGGAGGGGCTTCACCATCTTCGCACTGACATGTGCTATAACGCTGCACTTGAAGAGGTTAAAAAAAAGAATGATCCATATTACACAGCTAAGAACAACACGTGCATGCAACAGGGTTACACACGTACATTGCACAACTCACCGTGTCTTTCCTAGTGCACACTCTACCCATCCGAGCTCAGGACCAAATTGAAAAACAGGCGTGCGCATTTCCAGAGGCGAGCGTCCATCCAGTCTCAGAGATTGCTTGAGTGCTGAAAACGCGAATTCGCGTTCGGGAATGGAGGGAGAGGGCGGACGCATGTCTTCTGGGATTGTTCTGAATGCACAACGCCCATGGGCGTCACTTTCCACCCACTGCGGACCCTTTCGTTTCGATCACTATCATCAACGTCGATGGTTTGAACATTTGCGAAGCCCCCTAACAGGGGCCGTGGAGAACCCAGGAAACTTATACAAGATGAATAATTGTCGAGGGTATCGAAGGGATTCGTCACGCTCTAAGAGAACATTTCACAATACATGGCCACGTACTAATATTCAGATGATATATTATGAGTTAGGTTTAGAGACAGAGGTAATGTCATAATGCTCTTAGGGCTCGTAGAATGTTCTGAAATGGAGCGGTGACAAC
>QLPG01001473.1:0-18192 GCA_003314385.1 Gomphus sp. MG54 | reverse complement strand
AGGTCTTCATTCAACCTTATGAGCAAATAATACGTTGGCCTGATGACCTTGGAGTCTTTGTTCTCCCAACGTGACTCTCTAGGCATTCATACGAATCCAAATGTACTGATCTTCAAGACCCGAATTTCGCAATCACTGCAGATGTTCTATTTGATGTCTATCAACCGGTAGAGAAATGTCGTGAAAGTAACCACACTTGAAAAACAATCTCCATATGGACACACAAGGTCTTCAACTCAACCTTTGTGAGCCTATTTCATTTTTTGCCTTTTGCCTTTTCGCAGTTTTCGTCTTATGTTTCCTTGTTTTCTTTTTTTTTTCTTTTTTTTTCTCTTTTTCATGTGGGTAATTTGATTTGCCTTGTGCGCAAGTTTTCCATGTTCACATTTCTTGAAATTCCTCTTTAAGTTCAAGTGGCTTGCCCTGAAGTAGCCGTTGTGAGAGAAAAAAAAAAACAAATTGAGCCGCTGTTACCCTTTTTTTTTTTTTTTTTTTTTGATTCTACAACTATACTACTTGGAGATTTATATATTACTTTACTTTATACATTTGATTTCAAGTTGGTCCGCTTTTCCTTTCCCTCCTGTCTAGCCTTCCATTTTATCTGGTCCATTTGGCTAGATGTGATGACTTGTTGGTTGCATTTCTCCTTCATGTGCCTTTTATTTTATGGCATTCCGTGCGATGATCTCCCTTTGTGGATTGTTCTTCTGATATCATCATCAATTTCCACACTTTTTTGTTGTGGCATGGTTGTGTCTACCACCTGCTCTGCTCCTCTTTTTCCCAATCAGATTCTTCGTCTGGGGTTTTTCCATGGTGTCTAAGAGTGTCAGGGCTGTATGTCTCCTATCTTCCGTTCCGGCTTTTGACTGGGGTCAGGGTTGCCTTCAACTGGTTTTCTGGTGTTTGGATTGTGGGTCTTTTCTGACCCATTGGCGGCATTCGGGGCTCTGCGGTGGTTTTTTGTCCAATTCTCATTTGGTTCGTCATCCACCACTGCAGCCCCACGTGTTAGGCCGATGTTCTGGTCCGTGGGTTGCCCTACTAGTCTCCCATTGGCCCTGGTGCTGTTCAGCCTCGTTTTTCCAGGAGCTAATCCCCCCACGCATGCCCTTTTTTTTCATCCCATCTGGGGTGAGATTGGCATTGACAGAAAGTTTAAGGGTTTTCCTGTTCTTTGGGAGGAAAAGGTTGGGATATTCTTGCTCTTTTCTCTTTCTTCAATGCCTTGTTTGTACCCTCTTTGGAATGCGTGGCGGCCATTCACCCCTCTTAGGCATAGGCCGCGGATTTCCGTGATCTATGTGTGGTCAAGTTTTAATGCCCCTCAAGGACCTGGTGTGATACTGTGCTTTGGGCCTGGGGGGCCGAAAACCTGCGGGCTGGGTCGGACACGTCTCAGTTCCCTTAGCATCTCTGGGTAAAGGTGGTGTCTATGTGCCCGCCTCCCTGTTCATTTGCTACTTTGGGTGGAAGAAGGCTCATGATTGACTCTGTCATTGTTCTGTTACTTTGAATGGGCAACTCATCTTCTCTATATTCCCTGGCTTTGCTTTTCCTCGTCGGCAATCCCTTTCTTGAGTGTGGCTTTGGATGGTTTGGATGGCGAGGGTTCTGTAGATTCGCGTTTAAGCCAAGGAGACATTGTTGTTATAACTTGAGTGGAATAGGTTGCAGCCAAGTGGTCCCCCGGGATGGGAGTCCTATTGTTAACAACATTCTATTCATGTCTATTTTATCTACATTTTTTGCTATGCGGGGAAAAGGCCTGGGGTGCGGTCCCAGTCTTTTCTGTGTGGATACATTTTGTTTCCTGGAGTGGAATGCTCACCCCGCCCGTCTTATTGGCATGCTGTGGGCATGTGTTCGGACGACTTTTTTCTTTTTCTTTTTCAGGCAACCGGTTGGCCGTTCAGGCCTTCGCGAGCTGGAATCACCCTAGGTCTCCCCTCGTGGTTTCCGAGCGTTGACACCCCTGGACCACTTTGAAGCCGGTTCCGTGATATGACATTGGGAGTCTTTGTGCTCCCAACACTGACTCTTGTAAATGACAAGGACTTTATGACAACTCACTCGCTTGGCTACGATTTCTATTTACGCTCGTTTGATTATAGTCTCTACTCTCCTTTTGTATTCTGTCGCCAACCTAGTCACTTCTCATATCACCACGGCTCCAGTAGTGTCTATACCTACTGCATGTACGCCAAGTACTTCTTAGAATGTAGAACGCTGCGGGATCTATAGGAAGATTGGTTGGTTGGATCACCTACTCACATCTCATATCACAACGGCTCCAGTAGTGTATATACCTACTGCATGTACGTCAAGTGCTTCTTAGAATGTAGAACGCTGCGGAATCTATAGGAAGATCGGTTGGTTGGATCGGAACTTGTACCGTCAGGGCCATCCGCTTCTCGTCTTAGACGTGTGACATAACACCTTCAACCTTAAAGTTTTAAAAGGCTAGAAGTTTTAAAAGGCTAGTGTATTATTTCGGATTTGTGGAACAGAATACAAGGAACAGCACAGGAAAAACATACATGGGCAG
The DNA here is from genome assembly GCA_003314385.1 of Gomphus sp. MG54. NCBI lineage: Eukaryota > Fungi > Basidiomycota > Agaricomycetes > Gomphales > Gomphaceae > Gomphus > Gomphus sp. MG54. The sequence goes on along the minus strand of QLPG01001473.1, from coordinate 15,641 downwards.
AGCCATTTCTAAGAAATAGTGAGAGTCTCAAGTATACAACAGACTTTTTCATCCAATGCGTTTATAACAGATTTCCATCCGAAAACAAGCGACCCTAGAAGAGCTGCAAAAGGATGATGCACGTCATGCTGAATGAACGGGCCAGTGTTCATTTTGTAATCCCGCGGCGGACATCAGTTTGTCGTGTACATCGTTGGTGTATTTGTTTATCCACCCCGTACCTTCTCCCCAATCATTAGCTGCTACCTCGTCCAACGCCTGAAGGATTTTGGTCTCCTAACAAGCGACAAGAAAATAAAACCAAGGAAAATGAGCACAAAACACTCGCAAGGACCATTGGAGGATTTAGTTTGACTTACGTGTAAAACTTGCTTCGGGATCAACGAACTGCGCTTGAACGATCGTACCAGTTTTCCAGTATCCTCTTGCAACTCCTGTAGGAGCCGGCTCGTCTGGTCGACCAAGCCAAGCGTTTGTTGTATAAAGAACAGATTATTTTCCTGAGGTAGGCGCTAGATCAATGGATGTAATGTGGAGTGACTTCGCGCGAGGGGTCACTGAAAGACTTACCATGCCAAATCTATGGTCTCCTGTGACATACATTTCCAGGTCTTGGGTGTATTTAAGAAGTAATGGGGCTGTGGGATCAAGCGTGGTAAGCTGCTAGTAACTCTATCGGAAAGGGAAAATGATAGTGTGGCGTGTTGTGACGAGGGGCGGAAGGAACGGGAAAGGAAGGGGCAGATGGAAGGAAAGAGGGAAATGAGGGACCGGAAGTGAATAGGTGCGAGTAGAACGGACGAGGAACGCAGCAAGAAGGATCCAGAACGAACGAATGCAGGGGACGAGGAGAATATAGGAACAGGAACGGAAGGATGGGATACGAAAGGAGAGAAAGGGATCAGTAGGAAGAACATTCGAAGAGGACATAGGAACGAACTTACACGATAATGAACGACACACGACAGCACCAGGACACACATATCCAACCGCCGAGGAGGGGATAACAAGAGTCAAAGGGGTTTCCGATCGGATAGGACTTCAGATAGGTACTCACTGTCAATAATGGGACATAGGACAATTCAGTAGGAAGGGCAGTCGGCGATGTATAGGGGCAATCAAGTAACAGGGCGACGACCATACATCGAGATCGAGAGCGCCGTCACTACATTAGGACAGTCTGTCTTATCACAGGAACGATTCACTCACGTATAAAAGCCAGTAGATACGAAGAATATACTTCAGTTCCAAAGGTCTCATTCTCATTCATCTATTGACCAATCGATAAACTCGACATCTGTATACGCGATCGAATTCTCGAATCAACTTCTATCCCCGTTAACCTATCAAACACTTGAATACGCACCGGGATATTATCACTAGGTGTAGTACACACCTTTCACAACACTCATTCACACATATTTCTGCACGTCGAGCATCTCACAGTTGACATTTATATTCTGTCAACTGAATATCACTATCCGAGCCGACTTTTAAGCTATTATGGCGAACCTGTAGAGTAGAGGGGTATGATGTCCGCGATATAACTTGCCACGATGTCCGCAAGCCTTGCCGGGCGAATCTGGTCGCACAATTCTATGGCATAGGTCAAAGGGAGAAATACCCTATGCAGAGTATCGTCGCGCATCTTGAACCATCGAACGGGCGCTGTGATGGGGCTGTGCATGTCACCATCTCCATCGTCATCCATATCTATATCTTCATCGATCAATGAATCCATATCTTCGTCGTCTAGTTCGGCGTCATCAAATTCCCCGGCGATGCGGCGCTGCTCGAGTTCGAGGTGTCATAGCACGTCGAGACTGAGGTAGGATTTTGCAGTGGCGACGCATACGTATACTTGAAGCAGGCTTTCAGTGCACTTAAGGTCTTCTTGAGTCATGGGGTTGAGGGGTTGAGCGCGGGAGGGGCGTCCGTTTGCGATATAGCAAGATTCTTGGACACCGTGGAGGATTTCGGCCATGATGCCATTGGGAGTCCTGTCATTTTGTGTAAAGCTTCAAATATGAAGCATATGAAGGATCGTACATTTCGTCGTCATAATTCATCTCCGAAAACGGACCAAAAATACCGATGCATAGTGTGTAGCATGAGATGTAAAAATCACGCGAGACGAGGAGAATGGTGAGGAAGGGGTTCCATGTTGGGGCAGAGGAGTTAATGAGCAGGTTGTGGATGAAATCCGAGAACAGGTCGGGGATGATATAAGAATGGAATAGGTCGTGGGAGAAATCTGCGTGCCAGGTTAATCAATGTTTAATCTTTGAGGCATGAGTGATGTTTTGTTCGCGGGACTTACATTGTGTGCAATGGTAATCCATTGCCTGTGCAGAAACAGGTGGATGCAACAGTGAAAGAGGCGAACCACGTACAGAACACGCGTGTCACATCCAAAACCGTTGCCCAAGCGTACCGAAACATGCTGTCGGAACAATCCGGATTCTCCAACTGAATTACGAACATGGTTGAGATCGTCCGCTTTACTGTCATTGACTGCATGACACAGGCCTGCCTCGGCCTCTTTTTCGTTGGTTTCTCCACCTCCTCATCACCTTCCTTACTCTCTAGCTCTGTCTCCCCTTCATCCTCATTACAAATGATCAGGCAGCTCTTAGCCCAGGACACCCATGGTATAGCCAAACTGCACCCGACTCTGCAGGATCAGCACATTCCACAGGCGGCCCCTATGGATTTCACTTCACAGACATCCTCCCGCTTCTTACACTGCTCGCAAGGCAGATGGAGTGATGGTGACCACTCCCGGGTCGGCTTGTCCTTGCACTGATCAAACAAGTCAATGATAAAACAATAAACCAACCCACTACCACTCACCTGGGCTCCTTTGCCACATCCTCTCTTACTCAGCCTTTTACTAGGCCCTGCTTCCACACTCCCACCCCTCTTCCTTGCTGACATCTTTGGGACTCCCAAAGTGCCAGGGACCCCCACTTCTGTCTGTTCGGCCATTTCAGCCCCTTGATTTTTGGCCTCTTGGCCATCCTCTACCTTGTCCATGGTCACCTGATTTTCCGCTACCAGTTTCATGGTAATAGCCTTTTCTATTGGTCCTGGGGCTATCGCCCCTACCAAAATGTCCCCCCGTCCACCCCTTTCATACCCTCAGCAGCCCTTTGTGTTGCCTCCCTGGGCTTTCCTTTTTCCTCCCAATCACACTTGCAGGCGATCTGTCTCTCTTCAAATCCCCACTCGACATTGTTGGTCTCGGCATCCATTGCTTCCAATCTTTGATGTTTGATGGGTTTGAGTGATACGGTTTGCTGGTGGGAGATCTAGGGACTTCCCAAACAAATCCACAATGCCAAGTTTAGGTGTCCTGAACCCTAATTTCAATCTCCGACCTGCCAGCTTTATGGGTTCAGATGCTAAGGGGGGGATACTATCAAGTACATGTACAAAGACCCCAGTAATTCAGCAGTGCTGACCAAGCAGTCATCCTATGTCCACGTACAAGTGTCCATGCTGCATGCATGTCACTTGGTACACCAGTTTCAGCTTGGTACATCCACCACTCATATTCCTTATCCATTACCCCTCACATACTTTACACCACTTACCATCCATCAATCCCACCACACCTACTCCTCATTCCTTGATCTGCCTCACCTCAAGACTTCCTGTCCTTGTTTTATCCTCAGTTGCAACTATTGTTTTATAGTTAGGCCCTCCCTATTGTCCTATTCCTGGCCACATTCCTATTATTCTATCTTTTATTGTTCTATTTCTATTTGCATCCCTTCATTCTAATTTTACTCGTTGTGGACAATACCCACATGCTCTGCATATTGTCCCACATTCCTTATTCCACATGTTGCTTTTTAAACCTATATAAGTAGGACATGCATGTACATATTTCCTCATTCTGGGTATCGACTAGGCTTAGGCCCTTCTACCTTCTCCTCCTCTGTTAAGCCCTCTGCTTGGGCCAGCATCATCAGCATCCTCCTGAGTATCCCATCTGTTGCAAATCAGTGGCATGCATGGAGAGTAGGGCACAATGCAGGAGTACATTGAAGCCAAGGCCACTACTTCTGACCTGCAGGACTTGGCCATTCCCATCCAACATCTCGGCATTCCTGAAGCTTGACAGTCATGATCTATTTTGTCATATGCTTTTTCCTGGTCTAGGCTTACTATTTTTCTATTTCTTTTCCAATTGTTTCAATATAATGTGGTATAAGTTGTGCTAGCTTCACATGATCTTATAGACTTCTGTTGAGGATGAATCCCACTTGGTCTGGGTAGATATGATATGCTACTATTTCCCTACCCTATTGGCCATTATTTTTGTCATTAATTTATAGTCTATTTCAGCATAGTTGATAGTCTGTGGTTTTCTGTCTGTGTTCTTTCTTTCTTTTGGTATAGCAAGTATATTTGTAAGGGGCAACCCTTGTAGTACTTGTGGGTGGTCACATAATGCTAGCAAGAGGGAAAACCCTAAGGTATTAGTTACTGGACTATATACATAAAGAAAGAGGTCAAAAAAAAAGAAAATCCAAAGGGGAAACTGTACTCTATATACTCCATACCCCACACTGTGCTTCTTCTATATAACTTACCCTTTAATTTGGTTGAGAGCTATATAAATACAGATGCCTTTAGGCCAACCTCCTGATACTTGGCCCAAGGTTTTGGGCCTTTGGTTCAGTACCTGATACAGCTACCAATAGCCTGCTTAGACTTTAGAAAACACACCTTAACTCTTTCCTAACCTTGGCTTGTCTGCCTCTTTAGTCTTTGGTCCCCTGTCCTATTGTTAGACTCTTAGCTCTATCCTTCCAAGGACATGTCCTCTGCTATCTAGATATCTCAAGGGTGCCAAAGTTTTGGTTTGAGCTGTTAAGTATATGTTACCAATTTTTAGTTCACTTGGTCATACCAACCAGATGCTAAATGTCTAATTCCAAGTACAGGTGACCAAGTCATTCACAAGTTACATAGTATGTCAGTCTCAGTTAGGTACCTTCATCATTCATGATTTGGTTCACTCATCTTGTATTATTCCTACCTATTAGGAACCACTATGCTGACATGCCCAAATATTCAAATCAGCCCTGCTCAGCCTAACTCAGCCTCATTCACCTTTCCAACCATATGCTCATCAGCCTTCAAATTCAATGCACCTTGTGTATCTGTCTGGGCATCACATACAACTTTCAATATTCTCCACTTATTACATCCGTCTCCATATACTTGCATATCCATCTTTGCCTTTATGACTTTTAATATTTTCCTATTATGTAGTGTATGTTCTGCTCCACATCCCTTATTCACATTTCCGATATGTCATTTCTATTCTCTGATATCCAATCTGTTGCTACATTCTTTATAGGATAACTCTGTTGGAAATTAGGGTGACATGTCACCCCTCAATGTTATGGAGGAGATCAAGATTGGGACATAGTATTCCGTTCTTGCTTTTTTGATCTTTGGACTTTCTTCTCTATTATAGGGTTCTATTTGACTCCTCATAGATTTGCAAGTAGTATAAGATCTTGAACATTTAGTATTCTGCTTTTCAGTCAGAAAAATGACTAATGTTTCTACTAAAGTTTCTCTATTTATCTTAGTCTTCATTTCTGCTCTTGCTATTATAAAATTAGGGTCCAGTATGGTCCAGTAGGTGCAACACACAAATTGAAGCTCAACCCTATTCAGAACCTCACCATTGCTTCACCTTTTGGAGATATTACCTTGAATTACAACTACATCATTTTTTATATCATAACACTACCCCACTGATTCTTTTTTCCCTTGTTTTTTTTTCTATTTTTTTTTCAGTATTTTCTATACTTGATCATCTTTATCAAATTTTCCATATCTTGTTTCCATGTCTTATTCTTTTTTCATATGTTTCTTGCATTACCCTATTGTATATGTTTCTTACATTACCCTATTGCATATGTCAAGGTCTTTCATCCTCATTTTCTTTGACTATAAATGTAGCATATTTGATGTATGTATTTCTTTATTCTGAATAGTAACAGCATTAGTCTGTATACTTCTTAGCCTCTCTGTCTTAGTCCATGCTTGGGCTGACACTCTTAGAACCCTCCAGAGTTATCCTCTCAAATTTAGTAGCCTTATAGAAGAAGGGAGCAATGCACAAGTACATTGAAGCAAATAACATCCATTCAGCTTGTTGGACTTGGCCAAAACCATGCCAGCATGATGTTCAAGGCACTATTACATTAGTGCTCAGCTCATATAATCTCAGCACCTTTGGTACTTAATAGTATATTCACAACAGACCTATCTTCTGTAAACATTTCTTATCATATTCCCCCTCAAACTAGATTAATGACCTATGCTGAGAACACCCAGCTCACCCCGATGGTTTTATACTGTAGGGCACATGGTACCTTTGACACTTCGCCCTTCTGCTTTGGTTATACAGTGGGTCAAAAAACTCTCCAATGTTTGTGCATTTTAGAAAGATTAGTATTTTGTGAAGGAATGACATCAGCAAAAGTTCTGAAATTTTTACATGATATACTATAAATGTTGACTATCTATCAACTTGAGAAATTATATGAGTCCAATTGAAACCCATGGTTTAATAAATCAAACAAAATAATCACTCATTGGGGCAGTTTTTGCCCTCTATTATTCTCTCTGATTTTCAATGTTATACACCAGTATAAGGTAGGAGTAGGTCATGTGAATCATCAACATGTCATGTGACCTTATTTGTATCAATTTGGCATGTTGAACTTTACTCATTCATCTCCTTGACTCCTTACCACTAATATGAAATCCATCTCTGCTGAAAAGCATTCTTCTGTTGTTTCTCTCCTCAATGAGGGGTTTCCCATCATCAAATTCAAGCTAGGACTGGCCTGGGGAAGGGTACTATTGGTAGGATCAGTAGGGAGGTAGAGGGGGATAAGGAAAATCATCCTGGTGGCTGTCTTCCAAGCTTTCCCCTTATGATAAACAGTCAATTATCTGTCAAATCAGCTCCGGGAAGCTTGGAAATGCTCTCCAAGCCACCCAATTTACAAATTCCATCATATCTACCTTTGTCACTCCTCAGAGTGTTAGGACTGTGTTGAAGGAAGCTGGCATTAGATCAGCAACAAAGAACAAACCTATGCTCAAGGAGACTCATTGTTAGCAATGTCTAAATTTTGCCCAATACCATGAAATTTGGACTTTAGAGGACTGGAAGAGGGTGTTGTAGACTGATCAGACAAAAATCAATAGGATTGGGTCATATGGGAAGATGTATGTTTGGCAGCAACAAGGGGAACCAGGATCAGACAGGACCACCATACCAACTGTCAAATATGGAGGGGGGAATAACTTGATGGTTTGGGGGTGTATAGGCTGGAATAGGTTGAGTAAATTGATAGAGGTGCAGGGGAACATGGATACAGTACAGTATTGCGAGATTTGGGAGGAGGGGGTGGAGGAGAGCATTAAAATTTTGGAGATGGCTAAGGATAAGTGGTACTTCCTACAGGACAATGATCCAAAAAATACCTCAAAAACAGCAGATCAGTAGTTTTCTGACAACAACATCATTCCCATAAAGTTCCCTGCCCAATATCCTGATCTAAATCCCATTGAACACCTCTGGCAACACCTCAAGGCCAAACTCCAACAATATGACATACTATCCAAAGGAGTGCACTGAAATACCTACCACCAGAGACATTCCAGAAGCTAATAGAAAGCAGGCCTAAGAGGATACAGGCACTTGTACGGGCAAAGGGGGGTCATACAAAGGATTAGATTGTAAAATAATAGAGGGTCAAAAGACTGCCCCAAAGAGTGATTATTTTGCCTGATTTATTGAGCAATGAGGTTTGATTAGACTCACATGATTTCTAATTTGGTAGATAGCCAACATGTTCTAGTATATCATGTGAAATTTTCAGAACTTTTGCTGATTTCATTCCTTCACAAAATATCAATCTTTCTAAAATGCACAAACATTAGGGCAGTTTTTTGACCCACTGTATGGGTTGGCTTCAATGTACTTGCATTATGCCCTCCTATCACTCATGCCACTGTATTTTGAAAATTGTTTGGGAGGAGACTGAAAGAGTCAGTGCTAAATATGGAAGTTGACTTAGAGGAAATACTAACTTAGGCAATCTTAGTTCATATTCTGAACAAAGAATCCATACAGGATGATGCACTACCTATATAGTGAAGTGGTGGGGATAGATGACCATAATATAGAACAGGGTAATCTAAGAAATGTAACTAAATTAACCAGACATAGAGACAAGACACAGAGAATGGACATATATGACCAGGCATAAGTAAAACATACTGAAGTGGAGTGAAGTGAATATAAAAGAATAAATGAAGTGAAGTGAAAGAAGGAGTATGATCAAACAACTAGATAAAATGAGTGTACTGAGCTGAGACCAACATACTAGGTGACTTGTGTGTGTTTTGGCTTGATCACTTGTATATGTCAAGTCCACGATACTGATTCCCAGTTCACTCGGCAATACCGACCGACTGACCCTTACCCATATCATCCCTTACTATCATGCAGTCTTGGCTCAGTACATCTGGGACATCATCTGGACCACTCCTCTTATCCCATCCCCTCTATCCTTTACTATTCTCTCATTCCCCATCCATCCCCTTATCCATTCTCCTTGGAAAACTTATTATTCCTTTATTTTTTGGTCATGACCCTATTGTTTTATCTTCAGCCATTTTCCATTGTTCTATTCCACTTGGTTTACCTACTCTCACCTCCCCTTCCTTAATCTAAAGTCCCTTACTTGGAATGACACTCTCAGTACCCTCCTGGGTCTCTCTTCAGACTAAATTAGTGACACACATGGAAGAGCAGGGCACAATGTATAAACACATTGATTGAAGCCAAGCCACCTCAAACGGTCTGCAGGACTTGACCAACTCATTGGCTTTACTGAGACTTAACAGTATACAGGATTATAGTGTGGACATTCAGCTAGTATCACCAAGTGAATCAAGTCTCAGTGTACATTAACAGTGGTCCACCTCACCAAGGAGTTCATCTTCATACCAACCTTTGAACTTATCACAGCTGCAACCTTCACTAAGCTGTTTTGTCAGGGAAACCCCTGACATTAGGCACTAACCAATGCTACACAACTGAGGATGTATCCACTGACCAAGATTCATTCAACACACATCCATTCAGCATGACCAACATACACACTGAATAACCATTATTGCTGGCAGCTGCTATCAGTGGATATCAATCATAGCTATCAGCCACACCTTTGGCAGTCACTGGTGATACTGGCACCCTGGCTCTACATCCAACCAATGCAGGGAATGAGGTCTGATATGAATGGAGTGCCATGGCAATAGTACATATATAACTGTAGTCAGTGGGTGAAGGGTCCCTGAGAGTTTTCTGTTTTGATCCCCCTTTGCCAGGTATGCTAGTTATTGTGTACATAGGTGTTGAGCTAAATCTTCTGATCCCTCTTTTCCAGTGCACTGCCCAAGGGTAGAACACCTGCTTAGGTTGCCCTTACATGTTTGTACTCTATATCTTTGCAAAGCATTGAGTTCCATCCCATGGCACTTCAGAATGAGTAATGGAGTTTGTGTCATCCTTCTTCTGTTCACTTTATCTCCAGCTTTGAACTCTGACAGAAGTTGCATACCATTGCTAGCCTGCAGATATTGTTTTATAGAGTTATCAGTAGAGCTCCTCCAAGTCTACAGTGAAATTGTATGCTCTAGTATAACCCAGGTCTCATTCAGTTAATATCCTTTGTTAGCATAAAAAGGGGATATTCTAGTTGTGATGTTTGGTGCATTGTTGTATGTGAACTCTATGCTTGGGAGTAAGTCTGCCCAGTTGTCTTGTTGATAATTGCAATAGATGTGGAGGTATTGTTCTAGAGTTTGGTTTATATACTTGGTTTGTCTGTCACCCTTGGAATGATATCTGGAGGTGAAGTGGGGTCTCATGTTTAGAGCCTTTCCAAGTCTTTGTTAATTCTGATAACATCCATAATACAAGACCATCTAAAAAGCTATCTGAGAAATACCTGGGACATTTTGAGATCATCACTGTCTCTTTCACCCTTTTGCCTCCTCAAAAACATGCGAGCCATACATCCCCTCTTCCATGTCTTCATGTTAGAACCATCAACTCCAAACACCCAGTATCACCTCCACAACCACCAGTCGTCATCAATGGATAACCTGAATAAAAAATATCAGAAATGAATTCATGTTTTATTCTGGACTCATCATGACCTCTAATGGAGAGAGTCCAGTACGGTGCATGTTTACATGAGGCTTTCAATCTTGAGGTGCACGGTCAGTCACCCTTGTACGTCATTGATCGTCAACTTGCGAGATAAAGGGACGAGCGGCACCGATGGGAAGTTGTAGGTAATTTATGAAGAGGCCCCTATGTGAATATGAGCATAGCGTTACTACGTTGAAAATTGAGAAATGATTGCCTCGCATAAGAATGAAGAGCGAGGCCATCTCGCACTTCAGTTGAAATGAAATCAGCATTCTCGAAATACCACATGGCTTCATCCAGCCAGTGCGGATTGGCGTCGAACGAGGGACGAAGTCTGGTCGTAAACTCTGGTACACCTGATTCCCGGATATTTGGTCCATCGGAATTTGAAAAAACGTACACGGGGGAATTTGACACCCCAGGATGTGCTTCGGAGTCCCATTGGAAGTGGGACCATTCATCTTCCGGCAAAAAGGGACCGTCCGCTAGTGTCAGAGTAATGTAATATTCGCACTTTATTCTGATAACTATCTCACGCTACTGGTCAAACTCGTTTCTGCCCTTTCAAAGATACTGACCTAGTTTTAGATCATGGGGGGAAATAGAAAGGCCATGAAGGTCGATCATGGAGCGAGCGTGGTCACGCAACCACTTCCACGCATGTGTTTCGTAGAGATTATTGTATTTTAAATCAATTGTGATGGGCATATACGTGGGGATAGCGAGGGGGACGAATCTACGATGCGTGGTTAACAAGACAGAAACAAAAGAGGAAATGAATTTGCCTGCGCCGTTGAAAATTCTGACCTACTTGACTAAATATAGCTTCTGCGTGAGTGTTCTTGGGGTATTCACGGCCATTCCAGATTCCCTGATAAGTCCAGGACAGTGGTCCAGTTTGTCCTTGCATGTGGTCATGAACATTGTCGACGACGACAAATTTATCATTTTCTTCAACATAGCCAATGTCACCCAAACAGATCCCACCGCTGGCAGCACTAGAAGCGTATGGCATGTGATAGGTACCCTTCGCTAGCCAGCCTTGTTCAAAAAATGCAGCTCCGACCATAGGAAGCGTTATTTCGTCAAATCGACATCGAAGAATGTCCACGAGGTCTTCGGTGCGGTATGTCCATGATGAAGAGCGAAGCATGAGCATTCCGATACAGGTAACGGGGTTAGGATCGTATCCGTTCCGTGCGTTCCTATAGACAGTTAATCTTATACCAGGAATGTACGATACCTTATAATACTGACGTTGGAAGCGTAGTTTTAATTTGAGATAGAATATGTCTAACAGACTACCGTGATTAATGAGCATGACTGGGATCATCTATCGTAAATTTTTGGAAACTTACACATCTGTCGTTATTTCGACCTGATAATTCACCAGCATATATCAGTTTCCACTGTGGTCGATCATGCCCTCTGTGTACAGTAACGCAAAGGCCGTCATCCTAGAGATTGTCAGCCAGGTTAAATTCAAAAAATGATTCATTACCATGTCCACAATAGGTAGCACAAATCCTCCCGATAGTTGAGGTTCCGCCAACGCCTAGTCATTGATAATTACTACGAATTATTATACAGAGAGAGTATGTATTACCAGAACTGATGTCCGCTGGTGCAACAGGTGCATCAATACCAATGCAACTCATATGTGCCACCACAAACCATATCATAGAGTCCATATATAAACTCCACAGGCTTTGATGACAGCGTGCGTGTGACCCAACTCCTCAAACTCTCACAGTATTCGCCTGGCATGTGATATACTTCGAATGGGATGCTGCATGCAATTTTGCTCGCTCCAATGAGCTGCAATATCGAAGGATCCCTACAAGAAAGTGATCAGAATTTGTTACACTTAATCTTAACCACAACTCACATGATATCTCTGCGCAAAGAGATGTTTCGCTCCAACTACGACACAATTAAAATGGCCAAGTGTTTCGGAAAAAAAAAAAAAAAAAACGGGGGACCTACGAGGGTTGCCTTCCTTTGAGAAGGTGAGCCATGATACGTTTTTACAAGAACTTTTCGACCATCATGTCGGCTCGCTTTGTGCAGCCTGACTGTGACCGCGGGGGTAGATGAGTCCGATCGAGGACTCAGATCGACGTTATAGTGATTTATCGTCTCAAGAAGATTGATATCATCACGCGTATAGGTTCGTATCTGTAATTGAGAATCACTATACTGCTTTTCCAAAAAAACTTCAATGTTACGTACATCTGGATCATCCAAGGAACCTGAGGACATTGGTAGTGGCTGATTATTCATACCTTCAAGGTGCATGTGCTGTCAGGGTGGAATGAATGGCTGGAATCAAGGATAATCTCACTTCCAATATGTATATTCACATTTCCCTTGGCATCTGAAACAGAAAATGTGACCTGTTTTCAGCACTTCGTATATGTTACATTGTTCAACAAGCAAGTTCACAGATTTGGCTCTCTTGCATTTTGAAGTTGATCAACGGCGAATATGTAGATTGTGCTTCTGACATAATGGTAAGGCGTAAAAGGACAAAAAATTAGGGATACCAGATGGGGCATACCTAGATGCATGTCACAGCTTTTGCGGCTTGTTTTCTGGTGTTGAGGTTTGCTGTTGCTGCAGCCGCCGTTTTTCTGTTGCAGCCGTAATAAGCGTTTAAAAATGTTCATTACAGGACGAGAGCTGTGGTGCAAAAACATCCCGGCGCACATTAAGAGTATAATAATAAGGATTATTAATATTTCATGGAGGAATAAACGGAAAGCGAACAAAGCACTTACCCAGCATTTGATTCATTGGCATTCGACCTTTTCTGTTTCATGCGCATGATTGAAGGTTCGTTCGATGGACCACTCATAAGCGTTGAAGCTCGTGTAGCGGTGGTAGGGATTAGTTTGTTGGGAAGATAGTTCGAAGCAGCAGATGTGGCAGCCCCTTCCGTCGCTGGGTCTCCGTGCCATACTTCCGAGACGTGTTCACCAACGGAGTACAAATTAGAGGCCTCGAATCCCTCTGCAACCCCACATATCCTATGCTCTATCCATCCCTCCGCGTCGGATATTTGATTCTCGTGAGGTTGAGGGATATTCGAGTTGTGGCGTTTATCTCCCAAATCAAGGGTGGAACTTGGAACATTCATGAGGTGGCGGAGGATTGAGATAGTTCGAGAGGCGGAAGGCAGGTGTTATACAAGAGTCGATAAGCGTTGTGCAACTTAGCGCTGAAACACAGTGCTGGGCCAACATCTGGGGGCAGTGCAGGCTCAATATATGTCCCGTTGGTAAGCTGTCGTTGTGAAACTCTAAACCTTATACGTGTCACAACAACATTCAGTGAGTTGCGCTCAGATGTCTGAGATCGGGTCAGATGAAATGTCATATATTTCTATATTTACTATGGCTGACTCTCCATTCATCATGAGGTGGCTCGGGGCGAGACTCAATGGGCATTTGTACCGGACCCATAAAACTCGAAGATCAATTAACGGACAATAGAATTAAATCAACATAGATAAGCATATCCAGATCCCGAGATTTGGTTCAGAGAGCGGTGCTTAAACGTTCCGGATCTTCCCTGCGAAAGTATAACGAAAGAACACGTAGCTAGTATACGTAATGTGAGAAAAGAAGCACAAAATAATTTAAATGTATGAAATGACTCATAAATGCCATAAAAATGAAAACACGGTGGAGGATGCAGCATATCTAAACAACCATGAAAGGAGTCCTTGTAGTTGAAACTCTTTTCGGGAGGTTTCGCATCGTCACCTTGCACTTTAATCATCAGCATTTTTCCATGAATCCGGAGATTCTGCAAGCTGCAACCATGTCCATGTCACTATTAGTACAATCCATCTGATAGATGGGAGAGTGAGCACCCATATATCAGGAAAACCAGAAAGCACTTAATCAGCTACCTGTTAAACAGAGCCACAAATTAGTGTGAACTTCCAATGTCAAACCACATATGCCAGTGGTCCTCTCTGAAACTCCATTATCTCAAATAATTACCTGCACCCCCTATACTCCCTTGATTTAACTAGATGATGGGACATCTACCTTAAAGAGGGGGGTAATGACTATGGTACCATCAAACCACAGAACCTTTGGCCAATATTTATGTCTACTCAACTGGTGGAATTGTTCAGAGCAACCAAGCTTCTTATTCCTACCCTTCAAGCCAGCCTAATAGATGATATAAATCAATCACTGGACTCAATGATAAAAGGCACGATGGCCACTCCACACAAGACACAAAATAGCAACATTCACTTGAGTTGCTTTCACAAAATATTCCAGCACGACATCAATGTGGTCGTGGGGGGGCTAAAACCACCTAATGTATTTGGACAACTAACTAAAAAACTACTTATACAACGATATGAGGGAAAAACTACACTAACCGGTGAGCTAACCTATGACACGTTGTGATGAAAGTCACACGCAAGTGACAAGAATACACACATATCAAGGATACGTGGTAATAATGATAGAAAACTGAGGAAAATGTAGAAAAATAAGAAAAATAACATACTAAATATCCTAACAATCATCAACTCAGATACCCTCCATTCCAAAATCTTATCTAACCTTGCCTGAAAACCTGTAACAATGCCAAATCTTGGTGATTGAGCAAAGCTAACCTGAGATGGACACAAACTGAAGATGATTTTCTTCAACTGAATAACCAAATACATGTGCCTGAAGTTAATAACCTTTTTTATAATCCTATTTATTATTATCTTTTGGAGCTAGGCTTTATGTAAGATGGGACCTACAAAGCACCAGACAACATGAAATTTTCACTTATCCTTCTGTCTCTATCTCTCCTTGTGCTCCATAGGTGTAGCCCTGGGAATTTCCATGCCTGTGCAGTCCTGCCATCTATTGAGTACTATTCTGCTCTGCTCTTCCTCTCTTCCTGGAGTGTGATGGTTCCATAGACTGGCTATAGTCTCTGCATATCATGGATCAACTTGAAAACAGGCTTCATTCCCTTAGGCCTTCCCAGCAGCATTCTGACTGATGTTACCTTCTATCATAGGTTTCCTTGTAGCTCCCATCTCTGCTCCTTGTATTTACACACACAAAAAGGCAGTAGCACACAGACTCTGCTGCTCTTCAACATGCTGGGAATGTAGGGGCATTGACCTTACCAATTTTATAGAGGTGCTTGTTCAACAGGATGTGTCCTGTCCTGAGCTATACTAGAAGCATCACCTGTTGGCTTGGAAGGCCTGCATGAAGTCTTGTGTATGCTACAGAGGGCATGGATGGGTCAATTTTCTGTGCAATATTTACATGTAGTGTCAGGAGCCGGATACTGACGGACTTCGGTACTGCCGAAGGGTGTTGTCGAAAGGTCGGGTGGACTA
>QLPG01001466.1:0-17712 GCA_003314385.1 Gomphus sp. MG54 | reverse complement strand
CAGTGCTGTAATTATATTTATTCACTGTAAGCAGGTTAGACACGCCGTTTGAAACAGACGTTGAGATCCATCACCATTCTCATGTGCCATTGAGTTGCTTGATGTCCATGGCTCGCACGCCCGGTTGTTGTACATCTATATGAATTTAAACAAAGATGAGCATCTATTAAATGGAGCGAAACAGTAGACCCAGGTTGCCGAAATTCGAGACACAGAACAGGAGGCTTATATAGGAGGAGGTACACTGTGACTGTACGCGGAGTCGGATGATCAGTGCGATCAGATAAAAACAGACTCCGAGAAGATTACACGCTAAAAGTTTGGCCAAATGAATTGTTGCCTAGGAATGTTCCAATATATCTTACAGGCTAACACGCTGCCATATTTAAAGGCGATATGTCTCGCGACGACAGGCACGAAGAACACTAGAAGATTTTTTTCACAATGAGTTTGTATATTGTACATGACAACTAATTTGTTGAAAAGAGAGAAACACCATATATATTTAATTAAAAGAAATTAAATACAACAGCCAATACTTGGATCCCAACGGCCAACTAGAGGAAATGAGTTTTCGTACAAGAAAGATGGATCAATTCATTATCTCCGCAAATCGTTATCTGTACGACAACACCGACAACAAATACCACACACTCTACAGACATGGCATAACTCCGGCTCCCAGGATATGCGCTGTACTGTCGTACAACGCTGAGAAGGAACCAACACTCACAAGTCCCCCAAAAAACGCAGTGTCCAGTGTCCCGAAACTCAGGAATCCCGCGATGAGACCTGGTTCGTCCCTTAAGGATGATAAATAAAATAACGAAGTTATTTTACCTTCTCGAACAATAGAGAGTTGACATGTGCTGGTGATCGGGTATGCCACATTTGGAAAAAAATCCTCTGTGAGGAGGGTTCCGAGATTTGTCCAGTATCATACTACAAATTAGTCTAAGAGGAATTTGATGGTAAAACTGATATTTGACCTGCTCCAAAATTGAACCAGACACACACGGTAGAGCTGAAAGTGTACCGTCAACATGGGAAAAAACCCCATCTGTGAACCCACGACCTTGAACCTCTATGTCCTTGGAACCTCGACCCCCCTTACGGAAACCCTTCAGAAACCTCTAAAAACCCTTCTGGAAGTATTTAGCTTAGTGCCTGACACACAGATTTAACACCACACAACCTCAGCACTGTCAGTGCTTGACAGTTGTCCTGCCCTCTCACATTGCAGGACCTTGTTGGCCAAGTGGGTAGTAATTGGCATGGGTATTAGAAACCTGCATGGGTATTGGAAACCCACACAGGTAGCGGATAGGGGTAGTGTGGGTACAGGTCAGGGTCAGGATTGCCAACCTGGCCCAAACCCATACCTGCAAGCAGGTTTGTGCAGGTACACTTATATAAGCAAAGTTTGGCGCTAACCTCACTTATATAAGCAAACTCAGTGCCAAATTTCAATTATATAGCGAGGTTAGTGCTGAACCTCACTTATATAAGCAATGTTAGCGCTGAACTTTGATTATATAAGTGTACCCAGGAAAACCCATTACCCATGACAATGGGTAACAGGTTTTTGCAGGTACAGGTATGGGTAGACATAATATACCTGGGGGTTACCCATGCCAATCACTACAAGTGGGCCACTTGCCCAGATTTGAAGTAGGATAGGGCCCAGTGGATATAGGCCTTATCATTGAGGAATTGGTGGCCACAAATTGCAAAGTAGATGGTGCAGGAGTTGAGGAAGGCTTGGCCTCTTTCCTGATCTCTGTCAAAGCCTGAGGGAGAGGCCAGTCTGACCTGAGTGTTTGTTTAGGGCATAGGGTGGGTGGTGGTTGTTTGCATGCTAGGCATCAGGTCATCCTCAGGGTTTGAGAATCCTGAGTTTTTGTTAGGGAATGGGGAGTTCTCCCTTATTTTCTACAAGACTTCTGAACTGGATCAGCCTACAAAATCCAAACCTCTCCTCCAAGGAATAATCCAACTTAAATCAGTCTCATCTGGACTACCAAAAAAATATTATAATGCTTTGGCTGGCCATTTAAGAGTGAATTACCTACAAGTAATTAACTCTTAAATCATCAAAGTCCTCAAGCTCAAGGAAAACCTCCAAAAACACTTATATTTTTCGCTTATTTCTATTTTAGACCCACAAGGACCCACAACCAGGCGCCAAACAATTACACATGGAAATTGGCACCAAACTGCTGGCTCAAGTTCTCAAGACTATATTGTACAACAAATTCCTGGGTTTACATAATAACTATTACATACAAGGTCAGCCCAGAAGCATGGCTCACTTACTATTAATATTTCTAGTGATTGGCGTGGGTATTGGAAACCCGTGCAGGTAGCGGGTACGGATAGCGCGGGTAAGGGTCAGGGTCAGGATTTCCAACCCGGCCCAAACCTGTACCCGCAGGCGGGTACGCTTATATAAGCAAGGTTAGCACTGAACCTCACTTATATAAGCGAGGTTAGCGCTGAACCTTGCCGTACGGTGCATATGGGGCATATGATGCGAACTTCCAGCTTTAGAGGATCAGTTTTACAGAACGTTACTGATACATAAAGCACACAGCAAGTGATTACAAATTTTTTTCAAACACTAGCTTGCTTAGTTGCCGTATCATATAACTGGATCAAATGATGGTGGTACAAATGAGCACAATAACCTCCACTGAGACATAAAGCAAAGGTTAATGGTGTGTCGTAAATATATCACGTGGCATTTCTTCGATTTTCTGATTGACCAATAGCTGTGTTTGTATGGAGTGTTGGAGTGGAACGAAATGTGCTCAGTTGGGTTAAGTTTAAGTCGGGTATAGAGAGACGAATTGGACTTGCCATTTATCTGGTCCTCAGCCTTGTCAAAGTCCTTGAACAGCCAATAAAAAAGAACACCACCTACGAAGCGGGCTCCGGCACATCCAACTGCTGAAATTGTCATCACCAGGGCCCACTGTGAAACTGAAATTTTCAACAAAACCAAACGTACCATAATTGTAAAGCACAAATGGGTCGACAGATACAGGTGCAAGTGCCAAACCAATAGCATTACTGACCGCAGTCGTCAAAAAGTATAAGGCAAATACGACACTTTTCATACGCCCCATACGCGCCATACGTGTTGTACGTGTCATACGCGCTGTACACGTTGTATGCGTCATACGTGTCGTACGTGCCATACGTGTTGTATGCATTGTACGTGTCGTACGTGCCGTACACGTCGTACGTGTCGTACGCGCCATACGCGTCGTACGCGCCATACGCGTCGTACGCGTCGTACGCGTCGTACGAGTCGTACGCGTCGTACGCGTCGTACGTGTCGTACGTGTCGTACGCGTCGTACGCGTCGTACGTGTCGTACGTGTCGTACGCGTCGTACGTGTCGTATGCGTCATACATGTCGTATGCGTTGTACGCGTCATACGCGCCGTATGCGCAGGTTTGTGGGCCACGAGGGGTACCACTTATCCTGCGCGAGAGCAAAGTCGCGCATCACAGCTGCGGGGAGGGATGTAGTAGCTTAGCAGATATTTATGGGCACCATGGTGCCAACTCACTCGCCAAGCCGTCGACCCATGGCTTTCTGCCTACATTATACGTATAGCCGTCGAACACGCTTGCGTTGCCTCCTGGGATCGAGAGTGAGGTGAGCGTGGGGACGATGTGGAGTGCAGAATTTTGGATGAAGGAATCGTTGGAGAGGGAGGTCGTCATTTTGAATTCACCATTGCTGGGTGGGAGAGGGTAGTAGGGAAAGAGATGGTGGTGTAAGTGAGGGGGTCCGGCGAGTGTCACACAAGTCAGAATTTGTAAACTGTATAACCATCAAAACATACCCAAATCCGCCAAGATCGACCTCCCGCATCCACGTCGCACCTGGGGCATCTACGCTAAACATGTCAAAGTTGTCTGGGAAGTGTCATCAGCCTCAAAGGTTGAACATCATCCATGCATTGTCTGCAGCTCTGTCCTGAACCCACGGGTAAGAACAATACCCGTTGTGGGTCACGGGTAACATCAATACCCGTTAATCCTGCGGGTAAGAACAATACCCGTTGTGGGTCACGGGTAACATCAATACCCGTTAATCCTGCGGGTACCCGTACCCATACCCGCAATAACCCGCTACCCGTTGCTAAGGGTACGGGTATTCTCAGGTACAGGTACGGGTAGGCACAAAATACCTGGGGGTTACCCGTGCCAATCACTAAATATTTCGTGACTTGATCAGTCACAAGACTACCAGCCATGGGAATATGACTCATTAGTGACTACAGGGTGACTCATAACTTCTACAGGCTTCCAGGACTTTCCATTCCTTTCCACACCCTTCCACTAATTTCAGGAAAGTCTTGCCTTATTGGGGAGTTACATAATCAGCTTAGAATTAGTATATATAGAGACTAGTTCTGTAGTGTAAAAGCAATCAATCTTACTTTCACCCATAGTCCATCGGATTATCTTGTGCAGCAAGCACTCTAGGTATGTTGGTCCGAAGACCAGTGCCAAATCAACAGGTCCAAAGACTTGTTGACAGAGGTTTATTCCGAAGAGTAAATCTCAAACCCTTTTACCAAAGTGGAAGGTTTCTCGGTTAAAAACACAAAGGTATGCAAAAACATTGTAAAAGAACTAAATCAGATTTATAGAACATCTGTGGAAATAATCCTAGGCAAGGGTAGAATAATAGTTTACACTCATAAACTATTCTTCCTACACATAATTGACAAGTTACCTGCCAAGGCCCCCTCTAAACAATTCTTTTTGGACATCAACCCAGACAGGCAATAACTTGCTGTCATCTTGTCGGAGAACTTGACCAGGCTTTTATCACACCAAAGATTTGTCACGCTTCTTGGGTTACCTCTTTAATGGTTCCAAAACAGTTTTCATGCATATGGGTAGTTTAGATATAATTACCCAAAGGGCTTCACTTCTGGCTGTGTTGATCACTTTATTCTCTTCTAATTCCCCCTCCATCCTCAGAAGTTACTTGTCAGCAACCATCTCAGGATGCATTCTCAGGGGAGAGTTGTTTGCTGGCTCTATCACAGCTATAGAGGGAGGGGGAGTCTGGTGTCACATACACAAGTGAGGCTGTGCTGTCTGAGTCACACTTTTTTTTTGATCAATTTTATTGACCTCAGGCTAGGCCTATGGTGGTCGCTACATGCATTGTACTTAAGTTTCCTCCTTCCTTGAGTGGGTGGATGCACCGACAATGGGCCCCTGTCAAGCGTTGGTTACTGATGGACTTCGGTACTGCCGAGGGGTGTTAGTAAAAAGGTCGGGCAGACTATGGCCAAGTCCTGCAGGCCAAGAGTAGTGGCGTTGGCTTCAACGTGCTCGTGCGTTGCACCCTACTTGCCGTGCGTGCCACTGTATTTGCCACAGACAGATACTCGAGGGGATGCTGATGATGCCGGCTTGAGTCGAGGACTTAACAGAAGAGAAGAAGGTAGAAGGGCCTAAGCCTAGTCGATACCCAGAATAAGGAAGTATGTACATCCATGTCCTACTTATATAGGTTAAGAAGTGACATGTGGAATAAGGAATGTGGGACAACAAGGTATGCAGAGCATGTGGTCATTGTCCACAACGAACAAAATTAGAACAAGGAATGAAAAGTGGGGATAGAACAATAAAAGACAGGATAATAGAATCGTGACTCAAGATGGGACAATCGAGAGTGGCCAAGTATAAAACAATGGGGTCATGTCCGAGGATAATACAAGGACAGGAAGTCCCGAGGTGAAACGGACCGAGGGGTGTGGATGGCGGATGTGCCGAGCCGGGACCGGCACACCAAGTGTTATGCATGTGACGTGGGCACTTGGTTGTGGATATAGGATGATTGCTCGGTCAGCACTGCCGGGAGACGGGTCTCGGTATGTGGACTTGACAGCCCCTTACCCCCTGCTGGACCAGCTCCTTGAATCATTTACCACCCCCCTCTTGTAGGTAAGTACTCTTTCTCTCCTCTTGGTTGTTTGCTTATGAGAGTGGTCTGACTTTGTAAGTGAGTCACACTTGCTGAGACCAAACCTCCCTATGGTTGCACCATGACACAATACCCAGTCTTTATTAGGTAGAGGATTGCCTAATGTAAGGGCAACCCCTGTAGCACCTGTGGGCCATCACGCAGCGCTAGCAAGGGGGAAACCCTAGGTATCAGGCAGTGGATCTATGTACATAAAGAAAGGGGACTTCACCTAGCAAGGGGGAAAACCTAGGAGGAAAACCTAGGGGCCCTTGCCAGTGAATCCTGTATTCTATATATCCTCTGCCCACATGTTGCTTCTTTAACATACCTTTCCCTCCCACTGGACATTAAGGTATGCAAACCCTGACTCCTTGTGAGTCAGATTCTCAGTAGTTGGCCTGAGGTTTTGTCATCTTGGCTTGGCATCATGTGAGACCTTGGTTGGTCTGCTTTGTACTTTGGAAGGGCATGGCTCCATCTATCTCTGCCTCAGCTCATCTGCCCTCTTGGTCCCTGTTCCCTCTGCTCCTTGTTCTGTCCCTCCTTCTATTCTTCTCCAGGCCCTCACCCTGTCTCTTAGGAGTCTCTATGGTATTGAGGGTATTGGTAGTTTGGTTTGAGCCCTTGGTCTGTGTCAGGGACCCAGAATGCCGATGATACATGGGCCAAGCACTATAGTAATAATGCCGATTCACAATGCTGGAAGGAAATGGCCAACTCCTACAGGCTGGTTGGAGTGGCTTGGCTTCAATATACTTGTGTGTTGCGCCCTACTTTCCATGTGTGCCACTGATTTGGAACAGATGAGATACTCAGGAGGGTGCTGAGAGTGTTGGCCCAAGTAAAGGACTTTAGACAGAAGAAGGGAGGGAAAGAAGGTGTAAACCTAGTGTCAATCTTCGGTAATGCTGAAGGGTCAGGCAGGGAGCAGCCAAGTCCTGCAGGCAGAAAGTAGTGGCTTTGGCTTCAACGTACTCATGCATTATGCCCTACTCTCCATGTGTGCCACTGATTTGCAACAGACAGGATACTTGGGAGGATGCCGATGATACCAGCCCAAGTAGAAGACTTAACAGAGGAGGGGAAGGTAAAAGGGCATAAGCCTAGTCGATACCCAGAATGAGGAAGTATGTACATGTATGTCCTACTTATATAGGTTAGGAAGCGACATGTGGAATAAGGAATGTGGGACAATAAGGTATGCAGAGCATGTGGGGATATTGTCCACAACGAGTAAAATTAGAATGAAGGAATGTAGATGGGAATAGGACAGTGGAAATAGAATAATAGGAATGTGGCCAAGGATAGGACAATAGGGAGTGCCCAACTATAAAACAATAGGGTTGTGGCCGAGGATAAAACAAGAACAGGATGTCCCAAGGTAAGGTGGGTCGAGGAATAAGGGGTGGATGGGGTAGGATTAATAGATGGTGAGAGGGGCAGAGTGGATGAGGGATAGGGATAAGGAATGTGGATGGTGGATGTGCTGAGCCAAGGCCAGCATACCAAGTGACTTGCGTGCAGTGTGGGCACTTGTATGTGGAGGTAGTCTGACTGCTTGGTCAGCACTGCCAAATTACCGGACACTCGGTATGTGTACTTGACACCTAATTAATACTCAGAGTGAAGAACTATCTACATACATTTGCTACTTATATAGGTTAAGAAGTGAGGTGTGGAATAAGAAATGGAAACAATAAGGTATGCAGAGCATGTGGAGGTATTGTCCACAATGATCAGAAATAGAATAAGGAATGTGGATGAGAATAGAACAATGAAAATAAGATAATAGAAATGTGGCCAAGAATAGGATAATAGAAAGTGACTGAATATAAAACAATAGGGTCATGGCCGAGGATAAAAAAATGATAAAATGTCCCAAAGTGGAATGAGCTGAGGAATAAGGAATAAGCAGTGTGGGGATTAATGGATAATGAGTGAGGAAGTGTCAGGGGATGACCCATCTATTTTCCTAAGCCGAGCACCAGTCACCCAGCTGGTAGACTCATACAGTCCACTGAAGTCTTGGCTCAACAGAATGATGGCAATAGGCAAGAGACACACCCATGGGGAAGAGGGCTGAGGGGTGGGAGTTGGGAGAACTCAACAGGCTCGTCCATAAGGGCTAACAACTGACCGACCTTCCTGCCATGTGCCGAGCTGAGCAACCAAGGCCCTAGGCCAGACTCCTGGGATCAGGCCTATGGGTATTTGGTAGATCATACCATTGGAATCAAGAGAAGGGTAGCATATGATGGAGAAGCAGTGCATGGGTACAGGGTATATAGAGCATGGGACTTGCTGGCAATGGGGCTTAGGTTTTCCTCTTAGGATTTCCCCCATTGCTAGGTGAAGTCCCTTTCCTTGTGTATATACAAGAGTAATTGAGACTTAAGTTTTCTGTTAAGTTTCGGTAAAGCCGGGGAGCTGGTCAAGCCCTGCAGACCATTCAGGGTGGCTAGGCTTCAATGTGCTCATGCGTTGCACCCTGCTGTTCCATGCATGCCACTGATTTGGACAGAAGAGAGGCCTGTGAATGTGCCAAGAGTGTCAGCTTAAGTAAGGGACTTTATGTTGTGACAAGGGGTGGAAGGAATGGGAGAGAGAGGGGCAGGTGGAAGAAAGAGGGGAACAAGGGACCAGAAGTGAATAGGTGTGAGTACAATGGATGAGGAACACAGCGAGAGGGATCCAGAATGTACAAACACAGAGGGATGAGGGGGATATAGGAACAGGAATGGAAGGGTTAGATACGAAAGGAGAGGAAGGGATCAGCAGGAGAAGCATTTGAAGAGGGCATAGGGACAAACTTACATGATAATGAACGACACACGACAGCACCAGGACGCACACATGCAGCCACTGAGGAGTGGATAACAAGAGTCAAAGGGGTTTCTGATCAGATAGGATTTCAGATAGGTACTCACTATTAATAATGGAGATCTAAGAGCATAGGACAATTCAGTAGGGTGAGCAGTTGGCGATGTATAGGGACAGTCAAGTAAAAGGGCGACGACCATACATCAGGATCAAGAGTGCCGTCGCTGCATTAGGATGGCTTCTCTTATCATAGGAATGAGTCACTCACATATAAAACCCAGTAGTTACGAAGAATATACTTTAGTTCCAGTTTTAGTCTCATTCATCTCTTGACCGATTGATAAACTCGATATCTGTATATGTGATCGAAGCCTTGAACCAACTTATATTCCCATTGTCTTATCAAGTACCCAGATACACCAGGACATTATCTCCAGGTGTAGTACACACTACCCACATCACTCATTCACATACATTCCTACACAACAAACATCTCATAAATTACCTGTCACATATCTGAGCCGACTTTTAAACTATCACTTTAGACAGGAGAAGGGCAGACAAGGGGTCTGAACCAAGTTCTAATCCCACCCCATCTACTCCTTATTTCTTGATCCATTCTACTTTGGGACATTTTGCCATTGTGTTATCTTTGGCCATGACCCTATTGTTATATTCAGTCACTCTCTATTATTCTATTCTTAGCCACAATTCTATTATCTTATTTTCATTATTCTATTCTCAACCACATTCCTTATTCTATTCTTGATCATTGTGGGAAATACCTCCACATGATTCTTCATACCTTATTACCCTCCATTCATGATGCCACCGTGTTCTACATCTTGCTTCTTAACCTATATAAGTAGTAGATGTATGTAGATAGTTCTTCACTCTGAATATCAACTTGGTTTACCTCCCTTTGTCTCCCCTTCTTTAGTCTAAAGTCCCTTACTCAGGCTGACACTCTTGGCACCCTCCCAGGTCTTTCTTCAGTCCAAATTAGTGGCACACATAGAAGAGCAGGGTGCAATGCACAAGCACATTAAAGCCAAGCCACCCCAACCGGTCTGCAGGACTTGACTGACTCCCATCTGCACTATCGGCATTACCGATACCTAACACTTTTATATGTTTCCCCTTTTCTTGGCTTGACTCAGACCTGTTTCCTATTATGTGACTCTGGGTGTACTGATCACATCACATCCAACATTAGCAACTTTACTACATATTGCACACTGCACACACCACAAAAAGCATGGTTTGCCAATGGAAAGTCTTATATGACTTATATTGGCATAGGTATGGTCAAGGGAAATACACAGATCTACAGAGAACCATAGGCTATTGAGCTCAATAAAGTCCTGCATTCACCCAAAATTGGAGGCTGGTTCTTCTCTTTCTTGAAGGCTGGCAAAAAGGGTTTGGAAATCACCTTCACTGGGAATAATACAACTATCACAAAGGGTAATGACACCCTTCTCAAAGCAAAAGTCCACAGCAACCATTATTGGGCTTCCATTGCTTCATCACCATCTCAAATCAACTCAATTGCCATCAAAGTCCCAATTGAGATGTTACATGCATGTCTGGGTCATCTCTCCTGGTCTTCACTACAATGACTTACTGAGAATATCAACCCAATGCAAAATCATACCCTCTCTACATGTGAGGCTTGCCTCTTGGGAAAACCCTCATGGCAAAAATTCCCTGCTATAATGCACTGGCAGACTGAGCCCTTTGCCCTTGTCTACATGGTCATTGCAGGTCCCATTAAAACCCGCTCAATTCAAGGTCAAATACCATTTCATTATTGTTGATCATATGCTACAAGTGGGTCTATTTCTTGCTAAAAAAATTAAGACCTTTTCTTGCTTCAAAGCTTTTCATGCACTTGTCTCACCATATTATAATGGTGTCCAATGAGTGACATGCTCAGATCATGGGGTGGAGTCTTGTTCCACAGAGTCTCCAAATTCATGACTGAAAAGGATATACACCATCAACTTACAGCACCACATATACCTTAACAAACTGGCATTACTGAACATGCAAACTGAACAGTGGCTGAAGCTGCCTGAGAAATGCTACAGGCTGCTAGTATATCACCAGATTTCTGGGAGTTTGCCATTAGTACAGCAGTACATGTATGCAATCATGCACCTTCACATATCACTGAGTACATCTCCCCACATGAACAGTTGCTCTGTAAGGGAAACCCCTGTAGCACCTATGGGCCATCACACAGAGCTGACAAGGGTGAAATCATAAGAGGAAATTCTAAGGTCCCTTGTCAGTGAGTCTATACTCTATATACTCTTTGCCCATGCCTTGCTTCTTTAACATACCTTACCCCCACAGTCAGGTCCTAAGGTATGCAAACCCAAACCCCTGGTAACCAGCCTGCATTGTCAGTATCTTGGTTTAGTATTGTGCAGGACCATAGTCAGTTAGCTTGACTTAAGGAGAGCATGTCTCACATCTGTCCTTTCCTTGACCATCTATCTCCTTGGTCCATGCCCCTTCACTCTCTATTCCTCAGTTTTGGTTTGGTCTGGGAAATGGGTCATCTCCTGACATGCTCAAACCAACCCCAGACCTATCATATTTATGTACCTTCGGTTGTATAGCCTATGCCCATACTACTACACAGTGAACAAAGTATGATACAACTCCTCAAAAGCTTGTGGTTTTAGGCTATGACAATGCCACCAAAGGTTATCAATTGTGGAATATGCTAACTTACAAAGTTATCACCAGCACTGATGTGGTTTTCAAAGAGTCAATCAGGAACTCAAACAAGCCACAAAATACTCCTGAACTTCTACCTATACTACAGTCATCATTAGTCAATCTAGTCCTACCAGACTCTGATGATGAAGATAGAGGTACCTTACCTTGTCCCATGCCTAAACCTCCACCTGTCTTACTAACTCCTGTATTGCCAATTCCTAGCTCCTCATACCCATAGCTCTCACATTTAGCTCCACTTCCAGCTGCACCTGATCCATGCTACTTGTAGTGCATCTTGAGACAATGACCATTGGCTGACTCACCAAATGCAAGTAGATAAAATACAATGCTGGGTGCCAGCTATCACTGTTTTTAACAACAGCATCAGTGCTTACCTAGCTGTAGTATATGTAACACCTACTGGAGATCCAAACACATATGAATATGCACTCTCAATACAAGATGGTCCCAGTGGCTAGCAGCAATGAAAGAGGAGCTAAAATGTCTCAATGATAACAGAACATGGATACTAGTTGACTTACCAAAAGATTAGATTCCCATCAAGTGCAAGTGGGTGTTCCTGACAAAGTATAATATAACATATCTCTGTGCTCATCTAGTTGCCAAAGGGCTCTCACAACCTGAAGGCATTGATTATGATGAGACTTTTGTACCAGTGGCATGCCTAGATTCCTTATGCATACTGCTAGCAATTGCAGCACACTTTGATCTTGAGGTTCACCACATTGACATCAAATCTGCATACCTGAATGGAAATCTCAATGAAGAGATATATATGCAGTAACCAAAAGGTTTTGTGGTCAAAGGGAAGAAGAATCAGTTTTGCCTACTGAAAAAAGCTTTGTATGGTTTCAAACAGGCAGGCAGACAGTGGCACATACACTTAAATGACACCCTGGAGGAGTTTGGCTTTAAAAGAATCATATCCGGTGATACTTCAATATTCATTGACAGGGGGGACCTCATCCTACTGGTCTATGTCAATGCCATAGCTCTTTTTGGAATACTAGCCAAAATCAACAAGTTCAAGAAATGCATCCTGGGTGAAATAAATCAATTCCTGGGGCTACACATTGTTCATGATTGCTCCAAAACAACCCTGAGTATTGGTCAACAACACTACATCCAGAATATGCCTCACATGCTTGTTATTCTAGACTGCATACCAGTTTACACACCTTTCTCTACTGGGACAAAATTACAGGCCAATCCTAATAACACACCTGACCCCCAGCTCTATATCCAATATCAGCAAATAGTTGGCTCATTGATATATGCCATGCTAGGCTCTTGACCTGATATCTGATTTGCAGCCAATAAGTTTGCTCAATATGGGTCAAATCCTACAAAAATACACCTCAATGCTGCGCTCCATGCTCTCTGCTATCTTAAAGCCACCATGGATCATCATTTGACCTAGGATGCAACAATTGGAGTGAGCTCATCACTTACAGTGACTCAGACTGGGAAGTTGACAAGGATACCCACTGGTCTGTCACAGGGTTTTGCTTCATACTCACAGGAGCAGCTATAGCCTAGACTGCATGGAAGCAGTGCACTGTTGCACTCTCATCAATGGAAGCTGAATATATGGCACTTGCTGATGGCAGGGAAGGTCTAATAAGACTGATAACTGACACACAGAGCAACAAGTGCCTTTGGGGCTTGTCAATATGGATGCTAAAGACATGTATATAACAAAGTAACTACTAACCTTTGGGGCTTGTCAATATGGATGCTAAAGACAAGGCCCAAAGGTGCGCAATGGTGCGTCGTTATGGGCCCTTATTTAAGCGCCAGAGAACGCACATGCAAAAGAGAAAAGCACAAAAGAGAACCAAAGATGCAAGTGCAAAACACAAATGCAGGGGAATAAAATCATGACCCAACACTTGCTACTTGTGAAAAGAATGCAAAGTGGACAATTTCACTTCTGAACTAACTAGATTTTGATGTTGAATTTTGACATCCAACACCACTACATTGAGAATGTGTCTCTGATGGTACACTCTCAGCCCTATCTGTAGACTCTAAAGATAAGATTGCTCAATTGCAGGGGAGTGTTGTGAAAACAAGGATGCTTGAGCACTACTCGAAGGGGTACCAGATGTGTAGCCATTTGGGATCAGGGCCACAGGTTGTTATTGACAACACTGTTTTGATATCACTGCCTTTATTGTCACTAGTATAAATACTTACTGTGTGTATGACAATTGCTTAGAATTTCTCTGACATTTGTCTAGGGTTGTACCTGTGCACTCAAGTAGCTTTTACAATAGTTACTTAAGATAGTTTTCATATACTATGTTGTTTTACTGTTTGTCTCACTGTATATAAACTCTTGGACTTACATAAAGTCAATAACCTCTTGAGTAGTTGCTACCTTGGACTCCAGCTGAACTGAGTGCCTGTATCTCCCATAGCAGTTGTTAAGATACATAAACTGTATTCATATTTGATGATACTCTTTAGCAATCCTCACCCTGTTGTCTTTTGATCCCAACCACCTCAGGTATATAGTACTGTCAGTAGTTACTACTTAATAATACTCACTTTAGATCCTGTTAAGTCTTGGTAATGCTGATAGTGCAACAATGAAAATAAAATAATAGAAATGTGGCCAAAATAGAACAATAGAGAGTGACCAAATATAAGACAATAGGGTCATGGCCAAAGATAAAACAATGGTGAAATGTCCTGAGGTATAATGGGCAGAGAAATGAGGAGTTGATGGGGTGGGATTAATGAATAATGAGTAGTGGGGAGTGGATGAGGAATAGGGATGGGGAATGTGGAGAGTGAATGTGCTGAGCCAAAACCAAGGTAACAAGTGGCAAATGTGTGGTTTGATCACTTGCGCATAGAATTAGGCTGATCATTTGGTCAGCACTGCTGAGTTACTGTTGGGGATCCAGGAATTCTCCAATATATTTCTACAAGACCTCTGAACTGGATCAGCATACAAGATCCAAACCTCTCCTCTAAAGAAAGTCACCCATAAAATCAGTCCTAAAATGACTACCAAAAAAATATAATAAAATTTTGGCTGGCCATTTAAGAGTGAATTACTTATAGTAATTAACTCTTAAACCATCAAGCACTTCAAGCCTAAGGAAATCCACCAAAAACACTTATACTTTTCGCTTATTTCTATTTTGGACCCACAAGGACCCACAGCCTGGCGCCAAACACTTATACACAGAAAATGGTGCCAAACTGCTGGCTCAAGCTCTCAAGATTTAATTGTACAACAAATTCCTGGGTTTAGGTAATAACTATTACTCATTAGGTCAGCCCAGAAGCTCGGCTTATTTACTATGAATATTTCGTGACTTGACCAGTCACGAGACCACCAGCCGTGAGAATGTGACTCATTAATGACTATGGGGTGACTCATTAATGACTATAGGGTGACTCATTAGCGACTACAGGGTGACTCGTAGCTGCCACAGGTTTCTAGGACTTTCCATTCCTTTCCACACCCTTCCACTAATTACAGGAAAGCCTTGCCTTATTGGGGAGTTACATAATTAGCTTAGAATTAGTATAAATAGAGACTAGTTCTGTAGCGTAAAAAGCAATCAATCTTATCTTCACCCATAATCCGCTGGATTATCTAGTGCTGTCAGCACTCTCTTAAGTAGGTCGCCGACCACTAAGACTTATCATCAGAGGTTTGTTCGCGGAATAGATCTCGACCCTTCTATGCGGTAGAAGGTTTCTTGGACAAAATATAAAAGGTACGTAAAAACATCATAAAAGAACTAAACTAGATTTTATAGGACATCCGTGGAAATAATCCTAGGCAAGGGTAGAATAATAGTTCATGAACATAAACTATTATTCCTACACGTAATTGACAAGTCACCTGCCAAGGCCCCCTCTAAACAATTCTTTTTGGACATCAACCCAGACAGGCATTAGCTTGCTGTTGTCTTGTCAGAGAACTTGATTGAACTTTCTTCACACCAAAGTTTTGTCACAGCTCTTGGGTTACCAGCTTACGGTTCCAAAACAGTTACCAGGTACTCCACACATGTACTTGACAGATCCCCTCTACCTCAGTGTTATGTGATAGTCTACAGGCTGAAAGAGGTGGTCATTACAATGATTTTTTTTGTCAAACCAAGCAATAAGGATTTGGCTGCTTATATAATAAAATGTTGCAGTGCCTGGGGGCCAACAAAACCCTAAAAATACTGCCATAGCTTAATGAGTGATGGGTATGTTGGTGTAGAGTCTAAAGCTAACTAAGCATATCTTGCTAACCTTTCTAAATGACATTCAGAGTCATGGAAGGCTACTATAAATGAGGCTTCTGATTCCAATGCCTGAAATGGACACCATCTTAGAGTCTGAGGCAGAAGTTTCTTATGATTTGACATCATCTACAAGGGTAATGGTATATTTGTAATCTGTTTTCTTGTCTACTTTTAAATCAATAAATTGGCACAGTATCATGATTTAACTGCACATGAAAGTTTCTTAGTATATATATGAAAATTGTTTCTAATAATATACTGAGAGTTGTTAGAAACATATACTCAGCACCTTTACTTTGCTTCCAATCCTTACAACCACAGCAGAAACTACTGGTGAGTATAGAAATATCAATCAAATCAATGTCAATAACTCTTTTAGGAATCTATCTGGTACAGATATAGAGTCAATCTTCAGTATAACCAATCTAATATATATTGAATGATTCAATCACAAATAGTTAGGAATTGACTATCATAGCATTTGTTATAAATGGGCATGAATTTCAATCCCTAGCTTCTGAATCATTATTGCAAACCATCTATTAGGCTCATGCCAAATACTGGCACTTTATGATTTACAAGGGACACTAGTTGACATCACACCTAGTGAAGGAGATACTCCTATGGTATCTATTGCTGCCAGTGGGTTGTCTAAGCAAATGTCCTGGGTGACTGTCAAGCTTTGGGAAAGCCGAGATGTTGGATGGGAATGGCCAAGTCCCACAGGCTGGAAGTAGTGGCTTTGGCTTCAATGTTTCACCCTACTCTTCCATGCATGCCACTGATTTGCAACAGATGGGGTACTTGGGAGGATGCTGATGATGCCAGCCCAAGTAGAGGACTTAACAGAGGAGAAGAAGGTAGAAGGGCCTAAGCCTAGTCAATACCCAGAATGAGGAAGTATGTACATGCATGCACTACTTATATAGGTTTAAGAAGCAACATGTGAAATAAGGAATGTGGGACAGTAAGGTATGCAGAGCATGTGGGTATTGTCCACAATGAGTAAAATTAGAATGAAGGGATGCAAATGGAAATGGAACAATAAAAGATAGAATAATAGAAATGTGGCCAAGGATAGGACATTAGGGAGTGCCCAACTATAAAACAATGGTTGCAACTGAAGATAAAACCAGGACAGGAAGTCCCGAGGTGGGGCAGATCAAGGAATGAGGAGTAGATGTGGCAATATTAATGGATGGTGAGTTGCATAGAGTATGCGAGTGTTATATCCGCGATATAACTCCAACATCCCGGACATCCGATATGGGGCGCTACGAGAAAACCCTACTCCGAACCAAGTCCGAGCCTAGGTTCCCACCTCCGAGTCCAACCAGCATCGTTACCCTCGGACCTCGGACATCTTCCTTTTTCGTTGAACAATAGTCTTATTGTAACACCAATGTATATTTCTCTTGTACTCCGTTTTCGTTCGTCTTATTGTTCTCTTGATCATTCCTAATTAGTTACAATAAGGATCGCATGTATAAATACCCCCAGACTTCTGTACTATACCTTAGTTCGAATATCAACTTGTATTCCCACTCACTCTTGAACTCCGAGAACTTATCTTCTCCGAACCTCCGAAATAAAGGACTGACGATCAAGGAGGGCACAACATCAAAGTTGAAGCCAAGTCCTTACGACTCCGAACACACGACTCGGACCGACTTACGTCAGCTCGGACCTGACGCGAACTCGGACTCTAACAGTATATTCGAACTCACACTCCTGATCGTCTATGAGACGCAGCGAATGAATCAGAGCCGTTCAAAGACTTACGGAAGCTTCGGTACGCCGCGCATCCCTAACTCCAAACTTATCTGCCGCAGAACCCGACGTCCATACGCCACCAAACCCCCCACCAGCCCC
>QLPG01001464.1:0-11840 GCA_003314385.1 Gomphus sp. MG54 | reverse complement strand
ATGAGATCCGCCACCGCGCATGCATCTGAAAACGTGGGAATACCCTTGTCGATCTGGTTCATCCAGAGGACAAAGCTCTGGAAAACACTACAAGACTTCCTGCAAAGCTCGACCATGTCGTGGTTTTCTAGCGCCCTGTTCCACCCCAATGCTCAGTCCTTTGGATTTGCACCAGGTCCTGCCGTAACACGGTTTGACAGGCCAGCTAGCGACGTAAGGTGAGGCGAAGGCGCGATGTAAACGGGTCCGCCGGAAATTTTTTTTTTTTTCTCATTTTATACGACCTCAGGATAACCTATGGTGGTCGCTACCCTCGCTGTACCTAAAGAAGGGATGGCCTTCCTCCTCTCTCCCTGAGTCACCCATCCCGCTACGTCCTCAGGTGGGCGAAAGCATCGACGACGGATCCATTCCCCCGTCGACCCGGCCTCCTTGAGACCGTTTATCGCCCCACCTTCGATCGAAGTAAGGTACTCTCTCGCTCCGGTTGTTGACTACGTGTGGTATGTCTAACATCGTAAGTGCCCGGCTGGCTAAGCATGCCTGCACGACATATGGGACCGCTACAGCTGAAAAAGAGAAATAAAGGGAGGTGAGGTCCATAGCGCGTTGCTCTGTCGCCTTGGCCGCTAAGTTGGGCTTTGTCCCCTTGTTCCCGCCGATTCAGGTCCTTATGTGTCGTCGCGCGAGCTGTTAGTAGGTATGTGATTGTGGTTGTCCTGGTGTTGTATTCTGACATTTGACATTTGGGTGGTTGGCTAGTCAACAACTCTGTCGTTAAGTAGTGGTGTGGTGGGAGACATCGCCGAAGATGTCGTCCAGCCGTTTTGTGGCAGCTACATAACATAATAGTGCTGTCATCCCTTGTTTGTTTCCTAAGAGCATTTGCGCTGACTTGGCTTTGCTACCTAGCTTCCTCCTCAGCTCATGCCTGGCATGCTCATGGGATCTGCAATCAAACAGGAAGTGGTGGACCGTTTCATCCGCTTTGTTGCATGCTGGGCAGAGGGGTGAGACCGCCTTCTTGATCCGGTGGAGATGACTGTTGAGTGGAACATGTCCTATTCTCAGCTGCGTGATCAGGCTTATCTGTGCCCGGGTGAACTCTGCGACCGTTTTGTGATATTTTCCAGAGGGGAGGGCATTGTCGAGTTTAGTAATCCTAGCATACCTTGGTGAGGCCTCCCACCGCTTCTTCCATTCGTGTCTGAGGTCCGTTCTAAAGTGCTGTCTCGCAGCAGCTATGCTGCATGGTAGTGGCCCCACTCGCAGGTATGCTGGCAGCTCTTCTTCTTGACTGCTATTGCCTTTTGATGCTTCCTTTGCCTCCGTATCTGCAGCAATATTCCCTTCCACTTCATCGTGCCCTGATATCCATGCAATCTTGAGATCGAGTTGGCGTCGTGATGTTGGTCTTGCCACCGAGTTGGCCATTCTGTTGGCCTGTTCTAGTATGTGTTGTGCTGGCCTGGACTTTATATATCCTATTGATTGTATTACTGCTTGGTTGTCTAGTAAGATGGTCGCCATCTTGACTGCCCTCTCCTTTGACAGAAGCTCCAGGGCTAGTGTCACGCCAACCGCCTCTGCCTCATATGTTGTATGGTCGGTTAGTGGGCCCAGGTGATATCTTAGTGCCGTCACCCTCCTTCCGCGCTTGTAGAGTACTGCTGCTGCACCTGCCTTCCCCTCTTTTCCTGAACCATCTGTATAGATTTTCACGTCTGAATTGTCTTCCTCGTCCCCTTCCTTGGAGGCTTCTCTGGTATCTGTAATATCTGTGGTGAAGAGCTGGGCCGTGTCTGGTAACTGCAAGGTGGGGTAGATATATTCATATGTCCCTGAAGTGAGCCCAAAACTGTGAAAGAGTAGGTGTAGAGGGGAGGGGTGTCTCTTGACCAGGCGTCTCGCACAGGAATGTATCTGTTGGTGCAGTGGATGGGCCTTTGGCAGGGTGACAAGCCGGGTGGCTGTGCGATGGCATACGTTCCATAATAACAGCTCCACTGGGAGTACATTGGCATGGACCTCTAGTGCATCTGTGGCTGATGTTCTCATCGCTCCTGTGATGGCAATTGTTGCTATCCTTTGCACTGAGGTCAGCTTCTGTACCACACCCACTGACCCTTTTGCCCTTTTTCCTCCTTCTTGCCGCTGTACTGGGGTGAACCACACATCAGCAGCATAGGTGAATTTAGGTACTGCCACTGCGCGGTATAGTTGCCTCATGAGATCGGCCCAGACACCTGTTGAGGGTTTAGCTAGTCTGCGAAACAATAGCGTCCACTTAGCAGCCTTGGCTACCGCCTTCTCTCTGCCTGTACATTCCATCGTAGCTCCTCATCTAGAAATACCCCCAGAAACTTATGAGCAGCTACCGGCTTGATAACTGTATCCTCATAGAGGAAGTCTGGCCTTGACATTGGTCTAGTCTTCCCTGGTCAGGCTAAATCTTGAACACGCCTCCTTGAATACCCCACTATTGCGAATTTTGTCTTCTCGAACTTTGACTGGTGGGTCTGGGTCCATTCTTTTGTGCCGCCTGGTTTCAGCAACATGTCCCTCAGACTGTCATAGGCCTCTTCATAAGTGTTACCCTCCACGTATAGATTTGTGTCATCTACGAAGGCTATAGCGGCCTGCCCCTTCTTGCTTGATACTTCTAGGAGGTCAGCATTGTAGTAAAGGTAGAGTATCATGGACAATGGATCTCCTTGACCTATTCCATTATCAATCCCAACCCATTCCGATATGTAGTCATCGAATTTTAGCTTGGTATATCTGTCTGATAGCATCCGTTCTACAAACAGCACATACTCCTCTGGCATACGACGCTTACGCATATTATGGAGCAGACGGTCAGTAACAGCATTTGGGAATGCTCCCTCAATATCTAGAAAGAGCATTACTGCCACCTTTTTGCGTCTCCATGCACCTTTAATCTTGTTAACTACCAGGTGCAGGGAGTCCGTCGTTGTTCTCCCTGGCCTCCCTCCAAAGTGATTCACTGGCAGAAGTTGGTGTCTTTCTGTTATATATACTAGGTCCTCTGCCACTATCGCTGTCAGCAGCTTACCCAAAGTATTCAAGAGTGCTATTGGACGATAGGATTTAGGCACGTCATATCTGGCTTTGCCTGGCTTTCGTAGTACTATTGTAATCCAGGATTTCCATCTGGCACTGTAGGTCTGCAGTACAAATGTAGCCCGGTAGATATGCAATAAGTACTCAGCTATAATATCTACAAACTCTTTGAGGATTATATTGGGGATTCCATCGTCACCTGGAGCCTTGTAGGGCTTCAGCTTGGATATGTGTCGCCTAAGCTGTTCTTCTTGAAGCTGGAAACAGTGAGAGATTCTCTTTGGATAGCGGTAGTTTGATGGCACCTCTGACTCTGCTAGCTTTGAAGGGAAAAAGGTAGCCGCTAAGAGATTGCTCTTGTCCTCATTAGTCTCTGCTATCTGCTCTGTGCCATCGGCATTAGTAGCTTTCAATGAGGGTACCCTAGATTTGCCTCCATCCGTCGCTGGGTTTGTCAGGTATTTGTTAGCTGTCCACAGCGTGTGGTCGTTGAGGTCCTCTAGGTAATCTATCCAGTGCTGAGCCTTGGCCCTTTTTATTGCTAGTCCATATTCTTTGCTGATATTGCGATGTTCCTGATGAGAAGAGTGGTCAGAGATTGCTCGATATATGTATGACATGTTATTTGATCTATTTTTAGCCTTTTTTAGAGTCATTAGCTCTCTATTCCACCACCTGCGAGAATGTGGCACTGGTTTTGAAAGTGGAACCGTTGTTTCTATTGTGTTTTGGATAGCAGTAGTTAGATCTGTGACAGCAGCATCGAACTCCTCGATTGTATTAAGTTCGGTCGGTCCTGCGACATGCCCTAGCTGTTCAGCCAGCTCCTCTCTGAACTGCGACCAGTCAACCGTTCTAAAGTTCCGAAACGGCATTAGTGGGTTGAGTTTGGTCTCCAAGTCTAACACCGTGAGAATAGGCACATGGTCTGTGCCGGGCCCTCTCAGGGTAGGGTTTGTGTCACATGCGATTATCGCTTCTACTATGTTATCTGTGCAGAAGGTATTATCGACTCTTGTCCAGTTCTTGGTAGCCATAGATTGTAGTGTTGGGGTGCGTTTTGGTAATGCCATTACCATATTATAGTCTGCTATTAGAGATATTAGTTCCTCCGCATCCCTGGTTGCTGCTGCTGTGAAAAGGTGGTAGTTCTGCTCCTCGTCCCACATGGGATGGTGTCGGTTGAAATCCCCACACCATAACATTGAATCGGTCTCATATTGGATGATGTTATGCCACTCTACATTGATAAAGTGGTCGAGTGTACGTAGAGTGTCCGAGTGCGCACAGTCATTGTAAATATTAAAAATTGTAATCCTACCTTTGTTATGCTTGATCTGAATTGCCGTGATATCGTTCGTCCCCTTGAATGAGACTTGAGACCACATATTTGTATCTAGGTTTGCATTCACTAGTATAACTGATCTTTTGGTAGAGGTGTCAGCTAAATGGGATGTAGGATAGATTACGCGCCAGTTGTGGTTTGCTTTAGTGTTACCTAAAGCATCTATGTAGGGTTCCTGCAAGAGGACGACATCCCAGTTTTTATGTATGGCCGAGTTGATGAGGTCGTATTGGGCTTGACTGGATTTGTTGAGATTTTGTTGGTAAATTCTCAGTCTCTTTGGCGTTGGTTCTAGAGTGTAAGGCATTAGTTTTGGCCCGTGGAGGGCAGCCCAGTGTCACTGTTAATGTCACCCCAGCGAGTGGTGGGGCGTATTTCTAGGCTATTGGGCAATGTGGCTGGGCTAGCACTCTGAGATGGGCGTGCTGGATATGTTTGGCTGCTCCCAGACTCCACTGGCTGGGCACGCTGGAAGGGAATTGTCATCTGTTTATACTTACCTTTGCGGTGTGAGATCGTCCGCCACTCGTTGTTGGCATTGGCGTTCTGGGCTGTTGTCGTCCAGTTTGATAGGGGTGTAAGCTTTGGTGGCTGTGACACATGCGTCCATGGCTCTTCCGTAGGGAAGTATGGCATTTGATTCTCAAGGAGCCTGGAGTTGATCTCTTCACATCTGCGGACAAATGTAGGGCATGTTCTGTCCCAGCTAGCATGGCCCTCTGACTTGCAGGACACGCAGCGCAGCTTTCCCGGCTGAGTGCAGGCCAGCGTCCTGTGCTGATCACCACATGTGCCGCAGGTGTCATACTGTTGTGGGCACATGTATGATAGATGATTCCAGCCTTGGCACTTGAGGCAGCGTGTAGGCTCTTTCTTGCATTTTTCCGCATACACGCGCTTCTGGCAGATTATTAGACCATCCATAAGAGCTTTGTTGGCCACTTCTGGGCTTGTGAAGGTGACCAGCGCATGACCACAAGTCTGATTCGCAGCTCAGCGATGTACTGGTTTGAGCCACCTTGCTTTGTCAATGGCTCCATATGGGAGCTTGTTGCAGCCCTCCACTGCCCGCAGTTCCTCCTCTCTGTCCAGGCCAAAATGAAGCGGGATAAATTGTAGCACAATTGGGAATAGGCGAGTCTTCATTCTGGCATCGGGAGCAAGCTTGGCTGTGAACTGGATCTGGTGCTGTGCTTCATTGATCCATTTGGCTGAATCCTCTCTCCCGAACTCAAGGAGGATCCCACCGTTGTTTAGCCGCCTTGCGCTTACAACACTGTGGTCAGTAGTCGCATCGATTTCCTGCAGGATTTCGTTAGCCCATTTTACCAGCTCTATGCTGCCCATCTCTTCTAAAATCTGCATGCCTGGCTCCCCTGCATCAATCAGGACCTGTCGGAGCTTCACCCCCTCTCTCGCCTGCACCCTTGCATCGTAGCCCCATCCGGCAGCTGCAGCATACGTCGGGCGCTGTGACACACCACTGGAGTCTCCGCCGCTATCGTCGCTCGTGGCGTGGTGCACTGGTATCTGGGCTGTCACCACGTCAACTATTCGCTGCGCGGTTCCATCACTTTCCTGTCTCAGCTCCTCCACCGTTCCCGCTAGGCTATTTGTAGAGTCTCTAATTGTTGCTGTGGCATCTTCAATCTTCTTCAAAATGGGGTCCATAATCCCCTGTATATGCTCATTGACAGCAGTCGCCACAGTGGAAGCCGTAGAGCGGTCTGCTAGATCAGTGAGTAGGGCTGAAATTGCTCTCATACCTTCCTCTAGTGTTTTAGACATTGTCTGGGACTCCGCAAGGTGAAGTAGTGCCATGGCCAGATTGTAGTATGTGATCCCCTGGCATTCCGGCAGGAGTTTTTTGGCGAGCAGGAAGTCGTGTGCTGTCACTGGATCGAGGACGCCCATCGTGTGTTCTGCCTCATCTCTTCTGGTGTTCTGAGGGTCGGATCGCAGCCGGCGTTGATTATCCGACCGAGTCGCCACAACTGCGGGTGGTGTACGCCCTTTGTTGGTGGCGGCTGTCGGTGGGGCCGTCATTTTTGCTGTGTTCTGGTAGCTCTGTGAGCTTTCTATTATTTTGTGTGTATGGAGTATTATGGGGTTGTCTAGAGAAGCGTGTACGCAGGTATCTGTGTGGAATATAGGTTGAGTCCTTAAGCGCCCAGGCGATGGTGGTGGTCGGAGTGCAAAAGGCTTCCTCCGCCAGAATCCCCATTTACTCCTGAGGGTGATCCAAATGATTTGAAAATTTCCCTGTGAAATGCAGCGCATCCATCACCCCCTTTCCCTGGAGAGGAAAGGTCACATTGATCTATCGAACTCCATTACTCCATGATCAAACTTACCACCACGAAAGCTAATAATTTAATGGTTGTGAAATGTTTGACTCTGACATCCATGAGACCTGCATAAGTAATCTTCAAAGAACTGATCTGATTCATAGGGTCACAACTCACTTGCTGCTGCTGTTTCCAATCTGTACAATTTTTTCTTTTT
This sequence comes from Gomphus sp. MG54, assembly GCA_003314385.1. Classification (NCBI taxonomy): domain Eukaryota; kingdom Fungi; phylum Basidiomycota; class Agaricomycetes; order Gomphales; family Gomphaceae; genus Gomphus; species Gomphus sp. MG54. The sequence goes on along the minus strand of QLPG01001464.1, from coordinate 4,906 downwards.
AGAGAATCCTCTTTGTATGGTGACTGCTTAGAATCTTGCATGGTCATACTATGATTGTGATGGGATATTTCTTTGCTCTGTACTGTTGGGAGTGGTAATGGTAATCATGGTAATGACAGTACTATAATTGAGTTCTAATTGATAAGCATCTGTGTGGATGCTTGCTATACTCAGCCATCTGTCAGTGTATGAGTCTAGCACAGTCCTGCTGTGCCATTTGTGTATAAGTCTGTGTTTGATTTTGTCAACACACCCTTTCTTACTTTAACATATACAGTGTTTAGAGTGTGTTGTGAAACATGAGAGTGGAGAATTAGTGGAGATTGATACAGACAGAAATTATGACACTGTAGTGATCACCTTGACATGGTACAGACATATTAAATGGGGAACCCGATTTGATTTTCATAAAATGTCAAAATATGAGACCGGGAGTCTGGAGAATTCTTATGTAATGAATGGTTCATTGTTCTATAAAGTCACGTAAGCCTGGGCGTCCGTTCAAACCAATCTTGAACCTCAACCACCACCATCGACTCAGTTTGAACAACAATTTTTATTTGATTCATTAGCTACTCAAACTTTACAATCTTCTCTCTCAATCACCACTCCATTGTCTACAGTGAACTCTATACCTACACTCAAGAAACTCAAGTCAATGTCACACCATGAGATCCAGAAATTTTGCAAGGTACTTGCTGCAACTTTGTTTCACATGTACTATGCTAATGCATTCCAGGGCAATGACATCAAGGTGAACATGCACACCAAGGCCATGATACAGGCTCTTTGCAACCTGGGTTGAATGTGTTGAATATGCCTAGTACTGTCATCTTGCCCCATATTCCATGAGTCTTGTGAACAAGGGCCATCAACCCATTCACAGACAAGGAATGGGCATGATCTTGGATTGTTAGAGCCATAGATGCCAAACCTATGGCAGGAAGCAGTTCTACCAGTAGTTTGGCTGCATATTTCGTGTAGAGGTAGGACAGTAAGATGGGAAATGTTGACGGGCTGGGCATACACAAGAGAATGAGGGGTAATGTTAGAGAACCACCTGGTGCGGAAGGTGTGTCTGGTCTTGATCTGGCAAGTGTGGGGAGACGAGAGCAGGTTGTAGCGATTACGATGGCGTGCACGGGAAGCAGACTGACGCCTTGTCGTTGAGGCGGCATGCGGCAATAATATGGGTAGGAACTTCCACGGAGCTCCTACCCACATTATTGCCGCATGCCGCCTGGTCAGAGTCGCTCTGGAAGCTGCCCGTAGAAGTCTAATATCTAGGATAAGTAAATGTTGTAGTTGACAAAACCGACTTGCTTTTCTTCTTAGTAGAAAGGATGTATACCGATGCCATCCATCGACCTCAAGAAGGATTTCATCCTCTCGTCTCAACTCAGTTCAGCAGACATTTGCTAAGAAGACCGCCCGTCAACCATCTGAGTCAAAGAGTGACGCAGAATCTGCCACAAAGGTCATCGTGTCTGTCCATACTACTCGAAGCAAAGCAAAGGACATCGAGATGCGGGATGGGCCAGGTCGTTTTGTCAAAGCCGGTGGCAAGAAACCTAGGAACGTGACCGGGATCATACCCTGTAAAACTGGACTCAAAGGCAAAGCAAGGTCTATACTACATGAGGATCCTATCCCAGAAGGTGTGCTGATATCATGCTTCATCATATTAGAATTTAGCTAATATTCAACTAGTACATGAAAGAGCTGGATCCATGTCACTCACCACTGATCAGGGCTTTGTCAATCTAAGTGGTGAAGGTATGATTATTCATTGTTTTTTTATCACACCAATGAAACCTGAACACTCATTTGGTAGCTGCTTCCCCATCTGACCATCCTCTTTCCCTGACCATCCCCCTTCCGGTTGGTACATCTGCTAACCACCAGCCTTCCCACCTCCCTCCCGCACCCTCCAACACCTCCTGCAACCCGCTTAACCTGACCGCACGGATATCTGAGCTTGAAGCTCTCATGGCTCTTATCCCCACTCTCAAGCAATCTGTCACTCAGATCCCAGTGTTGCAGGATGAAATCAAGTATCTCGAAGGTGTCCGACTCGCTCTTGAATCAGATGTTGAACAGCTCAGGCAGACCACTGGAAACTTGGAGTCGCGGGTCAGTAATCTGGAAGGGATGATCAAGGAACTTGAGGATGAACATGACCTCTTGAGGAAGCACATGGTCCACTCCACAAGGGCCAACTCACCAGTTGGAAGAGTCAAGGATGTGAGCAAAGTTGCCAAATCTTCCACAGTTGGAACTGGCAAGGTTATGGATCAGGGCAAAGGCCTGATACCGTCACAAGGTATGTAATCTGCCTCTTGCCTGCGATCCATGCTGACTCTCATGATCCTACAAGGGTCAAGCCTATCAATTTCCCGCAGAACTGTCATCTGCCCAACCCTTCTCCTGCACAGCCCGTACTTGGGAAGCATATGCGCTCCCTGACCGAGACTCCGGACGTTAGTCTCAGTGACATTCCTTTTGTTGCCGCCGGGAAGCAACGTAAAGATATCATCTCAGCAGCCATCCATCAGTTGAACAAACCCCCAAAGAAGAGTGCACGGATTGATCCTGAAGATAGCCCATTTTTTCCTTCCAGCATCGTCCTCCAAATCAGCCATCCACCTCTACCTTGCATCAGCCTCGATCGAATACCTCTCCTCGATTCTTCATGCAACCTCGTCCTGCTCCCACGCTATCTGGGCCCCTTGCTCATGATCCCTCCTTGAGTTCTCTGGACATGGATGTGGATATGGATGTGTCTCTGGATGTGAATGTGTCCCTGGTGCAGGAAGATGACATGGCAGAGTCTAAGCCCGTTTCTGGAGCTTCAAACAAGCATCCGCCGAGTTCTGTTCATGCTCCTCCCACATCCCGCCTACCCTCTAAATGGACTCACGACGAGCCCTCCAAGCGTCTCGAGGACCTTCGTGGCCCGGCTCACGATGTCTATGACCCTGCCTTCTTCCACGGCCTTTTACATCCCAATGGCCCCTCAACCAAGGAGCTACCCTTCACCTTTCACCCGCCTCCCTACTCCCTCCCACCTCCTTGAGTGCTCAGCAATGGTTTACCTGGTAAACATCTCCCAATTGGATTGTTATTGTCATATCTCAGCTTGCATCTCTGTCATATGTTGACTGGCTGTTTGGATTTATTGTTTCTTAGACTCTGTAACATGTTGATTGGGGCTGTGTATTCTTTTTTTTTTTGTGACACCTAAACAATAATAACAGATTTGTTTGCTGCTGCCACATTACAAATCTCGAGCATGAACTCCGTGAACTATTGCCTTTATATTAAATCGCAACCATGGAGAAATTACAACTAGCCATCATCCTCGATTGTAGTTTCAAGACGTGAGGTGTCCCTTGGCCCTAGTTGTCGCAAGTCTCAAACTATATAACGGAGATACATATACAAAGAGCAGGAAGCCGTATGCGTTTATTTATGATCCAGCGGTTAATCCCTTTACAACGTCATGTTTACCGTTGTGAGCGGGTGGCGGTAAAAAAGGTGATGCATGCATGCACATACACGCGGTTATGTCGCGAAACTCCCTGTGCATCTTAGTTTGGGGGGTGAATAATACCCCGAGTTAGGGTGCGTCAGAGGTACTTGCGACACACAAAAAAAAAGATATTCACATTACAACCTCTAGATCCTCCCAGCTGAAAAAAAAAGTTGCTGTCTGACCACCCAGCAAAGGGGCAGGACTCTCCCGCGTCCGTTAACGTACATTGATATCAACACGCAAGCCACTTTTTTGAGCTGTGTGATATCACGCAAAAAAACGTACCTCTCTCTCTCATCCTCTCACTTACCCTTTCCGTATTTCGTATTTCCCACTTCGCAAGTCATTCAACAGATGACAGATGAACGCCCGACCCAATGGCCGAGATTTGTTTTTCTGCTTTTTTGTTTTTCTGCCTTTTTGTTTTTCTGCTTTTCCTCCTCTCGCAACTTGAAAACCTTGCCCGAAGTTGATGTGATTGTATAAACGCTAACTACAGACCCTCAAGCGTCCAAGGTTTCATTTCCGCGCAAAACGTACGTAAATGCAGAAGAAGAAAAAATAGTTTTAGAACCACAGCTTCGTTCATCAGCAATCAGCAATCATCAGCACATGGCCTTCCATTCCATTCCAGGGGGTTGTCCCCGTGTGGGGCCACCGATCGTGCGCCACATACCAGGAAGCACACTATCTTCCGCGAGATCGGCGGTCTTTTATCGTAGAATTTTCCCTGGGACTAGCGAGCGCGATCAGGAGCTCGCCGGTGCATTTATAATTATCTATCACTATTTATTAAATATAAATATTGGAAGTATCATTGACGGCCGAGTCATATATATTTTTGGTCGCTGTAAAGTTACCACACCATCTATCTACTGGAATGGATTGGGTCTCGCCAATGAAACAGCAAACCGATATCCCCTTCAACAGTCTCATCAAATACGAACCTCACCTACAGTAGTGGGGGGGGGGAATGTCGCAGCGATGTCTCTCTTGTCCCTCCCGAAGCACAGCTATATGATTATAATAATGTTCCCGGATCAACTGCAAAGATACTTTTTACTGTAAACGAGGCATATGAAAAAGGACTTTAATCTTTTTTTAAAAAGAGTTCAACAGACCCTAGGAAGTCTTGTTATTACAGCAAAAGTCTAAACGATTTCCATCCTTGATCTATATCTCATTTTGGATGTTATTGCAAGAAAACACCGGCTTTTATCAAGCATGATAATATTCAAATCACATGCGGCCTACCAATGCCTACCAATACCTACCTTTAGAACTAGCATGATGATTTAACTCCACCTGGGGTCACAATAACAACTGAACGGCTCCTTCCTTGTGATGAACCATTCTCGAGCCGTATTACGA